>JAQGAE010001566.1:0-22227 GCA_034696685.1 Julus scandinavius
CCCACATCCATAGCGACTTAGACACTATTGTATAATTGCATTTTCAATAATCTGGACTTTCGTCAGGAAGGCTATTCGATTGCCTAATCAATTGCAGTTTGATCGCGAGTTCATCCCGAGCGGCCAGAATTCGGTGTTTGACATCACAAATATTTGATGGGTACACTTTTTGCACCAAATTCCCCCAGATGGAATCTGGGGTTATATCCGGTGGCCAAAGGGCTGGTGGTAGAAAATCTGGAGTCTCTCGATAGACCAGTTGAACGGTTTCTCGAGCGGGGTGTGTCGGTGCACCATCTTGCCAGAACACGAACAAGTCCGAAAATACTGTATATCCAGGGAATTTGTGATTTCCAGGACTACGGGGCACATCCCGGATGACCATATGGTACTCGGAGTCATGCAATTTCAACTAAATTTCTTCAACAACAAAAAATTCAACTAAAGTTTTACATCTAAAAAAAATTTACCTAAAAAATTTATGGCTAAAAAATGCTAACTAACCTAACCTAACCTAACTCAGAAGAATAAAAACCACCTGATTGATGTTTAGTTGAAAACATCCTAGTTGAAAATCTGTTTAGTTGAACATTTCTTAGTTGTAAATCCTTCAGTTGTACCATTTTAGCTGAATAAATTTAGTTGAAACTGCCTGCTACCATGGTGTTCAATGGTCACAAGGAGTGGCCTTGAATTGAGGTGACATGATTAGACTTGTTGATTGCTTGTGGGGTTATTTTAGGCCTTTGCTGCCCATGTTGCTAGTCTATAGATCAACCGCAAGGTTGGAATGTGGATCTCAGATAATAGGAAAGAGATTAGGGACTGGTGCAAAAAGTGTACTGAACAAAAATTCATTATGTCAAGGAGTTAAAGGTTAGTATGTACCAGAGGAAACATACACACACATAAAACAAACGCAAGAAACACTGAACAAAAACTTCCAACATGTTTCTCGGAACATGCGTGTTTTTTCCTTTGATCCAGGCCGCCTCTTTGAGCGATCGTCGGAAAACATCAAAATGTGTCAGAAAATAGCGGTTTTCGACACATGTTTCACAAACATTCCTGGACACACCGAGGTAGCATGCGTATGTTTCATGTTTCTAAATGTTTCTTTTGGTGCATACTCACCTTAAGATGCTGAATTCTGGCCGCTCAGGATGAATTCGAACTGTAATCGACTCGACAATTGCCCGCGATGCATGTGTTGCAGCAGATGGAGGGCAATTTGAGTACAAATTGAAATAGATGATTTATTTGTACGTTTGTTGACTATATTTGTGCAAAATTTGATTAACTTTGAGTAAAAAACAAAAAAGTTGCGAATTTATGAAAAAGTTTGTGGACATTTAAAAAAAACATTACATTTAAAAAATATATTCTAAGGTGAAGTTTGTCTTTAATTCTGGTTGAAAATTTTGATATTTTAGGATTAAAATAAAAATTTGGGGAAATTTGGGTTTTAAATTTAGCGCCAAAGTTTCCAATAACACACTATAGATGGCGCTAGTTGTCCAAGCTAAACAGCTAACGCCATCTTGGGAAGGAAAGCTGCAACTGAATGATTTTTCAACGACGCTTTTGTTTAGTTACTTCATTGGCAAAACTGAAACATTTCAAAATTTAAATGTTTGATTTAAAATAATAGTTTGCACGTTTTGTAAACTAATTTTTTGAACCCATGTGTCCTTTGACCTTTAAGGGCAAAGGCCCTTAAGGCTCCTTAACCTTAAAATCTCGCACATGTGCATTTATCAAACCCATTGTTGAAAATGACATTTATTTCTTTTGAATTTTTCCTCGTTTTTTATGATTTCTTTTATGTCTCAAAGCGCGTTGAACTCTGTGAAGGTTAAACTAATTCTGTGTCAAGTTTTTCCTGAATTTCAAATAAATTTGTAACAGAAAAATGTTGACTGTTTGTCACGACGGAAATTACGAAAAATAGATTTCAAAATCACCAAGAATTTCAATATTTTAATTTAAAAAATATGTATTAGTGGCGTACACTAGATAAATTATCCTTATAGTCTTCGGACACCCTGTATTTTAAATCTGCTATTTATTTCAAACACCCTGTACCCTTAATATTTAAATATTCATTTCACACGTTAGGTACATTGCACGTTAATTAAAATTGAATTTCAGACGCCCTGTATAACTTTAATTAAATTGTTATTTTACACGCCCTTTACAATTTAATTAAACGATAAATTTCAGGCACCCTGTATTCTTAAATAAATTATTTTACTCACCCTGTACATTTGAAATTACAATATAATTTTACACCTCCTGTCCTGTACACTTTTAATTGTTCTATGATTTCCGACACCCTGTATACTTGATATAATCATTTTACACACCCTGTACACTTTTAATTGCTCGATAATTTCCGACACCATGTAATTAAACTATTATTTTTTTTACACACCCTGTACACTTTTAATTGATCGAATATTTCAGATAACCTGTACTATTTATTTCACCCAGTATACATAATTTAATTATTTTACGCACCCTGTACATTTATAATTACTTATATCATTTCACACACCCTGTACGCGTTTAATTGCTCGTTAATTTCCGACACCCTGTAAATAAATTATACTTTTTGACACCCTGTACACTTTTAACTGTTTGAATATTTCCGACACCCTGTAATATTATTTAAATTATTATTTCATGTACTTCGTATACTTAATTGAATTATTTTACACACCCTGTACACTTTTAATTGATTATTTGCGATACCCTGTAAGTAAACTATTATTTTTGTTACACCCTGTACACATTTAATTTCTCGATTATTTCAGACACCCTGTACTATTAACTAAATTATTATTTCATGCGCCCTGTACATTTTTAATTACAATATCATTTTGCGCACCCTGTACACTTTTAATTGATTATTTCCGACACCCTGTAATTAAACTATATTTTTTTACACACCCTGTACACATTTAATTTCTCGAATATTTCAGACACCCTGTACTAGCAAATAAATGATTATTTCATGCACCCTGTACATTTTTAATTACAATATCATTTTGCGTACCCTGTACTTAAACTATTATTTTTGTTACACCCTGTACACATTTAATTTCTCGATTATTTCAGACACCCTGTACTATTAACTAAATTATTATTTCATGCACCCTGTACATTTTTAATTACAATATCATTTTGCGCACCCTGTACACTTTTAATTGCCGGATTAACTTAATGTAACTTTTCGAATATTCGTTGATTAAGGTGTTCTTACATAATTGAGTGATATTATCTTAATTTGTGTTAATTAGTTTAAACAGGTTGTGTGTTTTATTTGTTGCTAAACCTGTTTTAATAAATAAAAGTGAGACGGAAGTGACGTCACTCTGCTCGTTTTTCATTGGCTTTTGACTCCACGCTTTTTTTTCGATTTTACTTTTGGAAAATCCCGTATTTTGTAATTTGGGTCACGTGGTTTTTTTCTTTTTTTTTTCAATTTGGTGCAACTCGGTTAAGAAAAAACTTCAGTCGCTGAGTCGCCCTCGAAGCGACAACAACACCTCCTCCTGCAACCGGTGGACTTAACGGGCCGTTAAAAAGGTAACGCATACTAATTACTACTTCTTTTAACGAACAGTTAAACAATTACGAGTTAAATTAACACTTAGTTTAACGAAGGTTATGGAAATCCTGTTTAAATGCCATTTTTTGGGGTTTAACGGGCCGTTAAGATAATTGGTGCACTTAACATCTTAGCAGTTAACTAAACTAACAATAGGTTAAACTGCAGTTAAGGTCCTGTCATTAACTGTGGTTTAAAGGACCGTTAAGTTAAGACATGTCCTTAACTTCTTAGCAGTTAACTAAACTAACAATTGGTTAAACGGCAGTTAAGGTGTTGTATAATCGCCATTAATAGGAGTTTAACGGACGATTAAGGTTAAGGCTTGCAGTTTTCTTAGCATGCATTCCTACATTTAACGGGTAGTTAAACAATTCCAAGTAAATTAAGCAGAAATTAACAGTTGGTTAAACGACTGTTAAGGAAGAGGTCCTGCTTAAACGCCCATAAATGGTGGTTTAACGGACAGTTAAGTCATGGAATGCTTTTAAAAATTGCTTCATTGTCACTATGCTTAAGTTTATACAAAACGTAACATCTTGTTAAACTATAGTTAAACTGTTGGTTAAACAGCAGGCTTTGCTTAAACGCCATTAATTGGGGTTTAACGGGCCGTTAAGCTAAGTTGCATTTAAAAATTAATTCAATGACACTGTTGTCTGATTCTATACAAAACAAATATTTTGTTAAACTGTGGTTAAATGCCAGTTAAGATTTTGCTTAAACGTCATTAATTGGGGTTTAACGGGCCGTTAAGATTGATTACCAATTAGTTAAGCAATAGTTAAAATACAGGAAGTGTTAAAACGCAATTATAGAGATTTAACGAGCCATTAACTGAAACTTTGTCATTAGTGTTTCGATGCAAAACTTAACTAATCTTAAGTTAGTTAAACAGTAGTTAGAAAGGTAATCTCTAAACAATGTTAACAATAGTTAAGTTTATTGCGTTTTGTACAAAATGTTGCCAAGTAGAAAGTTGACATTGTTCATTATTCATGGCAAATCAAGTTTCGAAACCTTGAATTTTTCATGTTTTTTTGTTCCATAAAAGTTGCCTGATGCGTGATTAATGTATGAATGAGTGACTTAATGCTCGATTAACCGAGCATTAAGCATATTCGTCCTTAATTATGTTCAAGTTCAAGAATGTTGTTTGGAAACACCCAAAAAAACAGAAACACAGTTTCAGTTGAAACATTTCTTGAAACAAACTATCTTTTTGAAACATTGTTTGAAACAAGATTTCTGAACAGTTCAAAACAAGGTGTAAAAGGTGTTTCAATTGCTAAAATGAATTGTTTGAAATATATAGTGTTTAAGTTAAAAACAAATGTTTCGACAGTGAAAAGCAATATGTTTAAACAGGAAACCGAGATGTGTAATTGAACAATTGTGTACATGGTGAAACACGCTATTTAGATTGTTCGAAACACATGTTTAATGGTGTTTACATAGAAAAATTAGATGAAACACGTTTTTGAACTAGAAAAACGTATCTAAACACAAAGTTGAACTGGGAACAAATTATGTTTGAGTAGCAAATAAGGAATCTTAATTAGTATAAACAATGTTTCAACTACGAAGTAAGTTGTTCAAACACAGAAAACATAGTTTACATAATAAATGAAACATGTTTGAAAAGTAAAAATGTTTAAGTTGGACACATTGTTTACACGAAAAAGATGTTTCAGTAGTAAAATAGGAATCTTAATTTGTAACGCATGTTTCAACTTGTTCAAAATGTGAAATTGTTCAAATAGAAAAACCAGAAACAAATGTTGAACTAGTACAAATTATGTTTGAACAGTAAATTAGGATTTTTAATTAGTAAAAACGATGTTTCTGAACTTCAAAAATGATGTTCAAACACAGAAAAAGATGTTTGAACAAAAATATGTTTGAATAGAAAGTTGTTTAAACAGATCGACATATATAGTGAAATTTATATTTAGATAAACAAACATGTTTATTTAGTAAAATAGGGTTTTGAATTAGTGAAAATGTGAAACAAGTTGTTTCAACTGTTGTTTGAATACAGAAAAAGTTTGCAAACTTTAAAAAAAAATGTTTGAAGTTGTTTAAATTGTTAGAATGATCTTTATAGAAAGTTAAATGTTTAAATAATCTAAAAACAAGTTTAACAGAAATAATCGAGTAATAGGTCAACATCAAGTTGTTCATGTGATTTCCTGAAACATATGACTATGAATTATTGAAAATTTCGACGAATGGTGAATTTTCAAAAATTGAAAGTGGGTTACTTTTAGAAGTTGTTTTGTTAAACCCACGTTAAAAATGGCTGCTGGCTAAACGATGACATTGTTTTTTAATGGAGTTGTTACTGGATAGAACTGCAATTGTTTTGTCCCAATTTCCAAATTGTTGTTTGGAAACTTTTGTGTAAAGACATAGTTGAAAATATTAAAATACTGTTAGGAGTCGGTGATTTAAGATTTTTAAGATCATCATTTTTAAATAAATATTAACAAAATGATGATATCAATTTAAGAAAAAAATGTACTTTATATTTTCATCTTGTTCCTAAAATGAGCATTAAATTTAAAATTAAGTAGCAGGTGTATAAAAACCACTTAACTAATATTCATAAAATTTTGAAAGTAAATTGAAAAGTAGTTTTACTATCATAGATAACTTCATTAATTAAAAGTATGGAATGTTTTATTTTGAAATAAACATTTTGCATATTTATTTGAAATTATTTTTCAAAAGATAAAAGAAATAAAATTATTTAAACTATACAATAAATAAAAAATTGAAAAATATGAAATTGTGTTTAAATTCGGTGAATATTTGTAAACAATTTTGCATATTTATTAGAAAATTTGAAATTTATTTTTCAAAAGAAATAAACGAAAAAATTATTTAAAAACTAGTTATGACATAAATAAGAAAATTAATAATACGAAATATTGGCTAAATTCGAGAAATGTTTTTAAACATATGGCATATCAATTTAAAATTTTGAAATACTGGCAAAATATTGGTAAACAATAAAAAGTCGTTTAATTTAAATTTGAAAGATATGTAAATAATTGAAGTGCTATTTTAACTTTATATTTTCATTTTTTAAACATATTTTAAAAATTGAAAGTTTTGTAAAAAGTTTTAGTTAATTTTCTTGAGCTTAAATTAAGTATCATCATTTTGTTAAAATGTATAAATATAGTAACCTTCACTATTACTTCCTGTTAACAAACATAAAATTTAATGAAAAATAAATGAGGAGATGGTAATTGAGATGTTCCTAAAAGTAAAATAAAATTGAAATGAATTAACAGGTGTTTGTTATATTAAGCCATGACGACAGGTGAAAAAGGTTGTTAAGCCTTATGTTAGGCTTAAAGTGAATTTTCTTTCTAACCGGGATGTCCTTCCTGTCAAGGTTAATTTCTCAGTAAAATGAAAGTGAAAAATAAGCAGAGATCGAGCTTTTATTACAACTATCACCTTTTTTTTTGTTTGCTTCCTAGAAATCAATTTCTTACCTTGAAAATACAAACAATGCTAATTAGGGTTAAAAAAGGCCAAGGGAAAAGATAGAGGGGAACATGTTGGGAAATCTATTCAAAAGACAACATGTGCATAATACAAACATTTAACACATTATTTAAAGGATGAAACACTTTTATCATGTCACTCCAAATATATTTTAAAAGGTGTCCAACAATTTATTATATATTAATTTTAAAAATATTACTATAGCTTAAGTATTGGAATCAAATATATATTTTATAAATAATTTTTTAATATATACATTCCTGAAAATATGAAGTAATATTAAAATATACATATGTATTATATTTTTAAACAAATCTTCCTATTAATCCAAATTTTTCTAAATAAATTCTTATATTTTAAATATAGTTTTCTATAAATTTAAGATATTTAGGTAAAGTTTTCTTTGCGATGTTTGTTAATACATTTTTAGTAGTTTTGTATGAAATTAATTTTTCTTTAATATTTTTAACAAAAATTAATTAATTTAAAATATTTTGTATTTTTATAAGTTTTCTATGATTCTAATATTTTAATCAAAAATTTCTTTTGTATTCAATATTGCCACTTTGTCAAAATATATTTCTTAATTTTGTTCCTAAATTAAATATTATCCATTTAATATTTTCACCAAAACTTACAAACATACAAGTACACATGATGTGGTTTGGCTAAAATCTTGAGATTGTTAAACTTTTGAGGAAATCCTGAAAAAGGTTATATTTGTGTAATTATTTATCCGGCGGATTTCTCTTTTAAGTTATTTTATATACAAACACAGGAAGAAAATATTTTTGTTTACTTGCTTTTTCCTTAAGAAGTTTCCGATAATAGTCCATGTTCGGAAAATATATTTGTATTTAACATTAAATTTACAAATATAGTTTTGTAACATTTAACCCAATTTCACTGAAGTTTTGTTACATCAACATATAAATGTTTCAACATTTATTTACAAGTATTTATAAACCAGTACTAAATCAAAAACATGTTTGAGTATGCAAGAAATCTATTGTACTACAGTTTGAATGAATGAAAAACATATTTGATGGATGTTTAACTGAATTTAATTTAATTTTTTCTATTTAGTACTCGAAGATGAGGTCTTTGTTACCTTTGACCTTATGCGTGGCCGTGCTGGTCAGTTGGGTCATCTGCCAGGAAGATGAAACTGCTCCTGGGACACCATGTAGCACCAACCAGGGGGCGAGTGGCACTTGCATCCCATTGGCTAAATGTCAGATCACTTCAAATATTGAAACATTGCAACAAAACATTTGTCAACTTCAACAAGGTGGAAATGGAGTCTGTTGTCCAGATGTTCCTGTTCAACCACCAGCGGAAGGTAAAACACCTACACATTAACTTTTGACCAATTATTTAAGTCAGGTTTTGACATATTTTTGAACAATATGGTCATCTTTGTTAGCCCTTGTCATTTCTCATATACAACTTTACTTATTATTGAAAAACATCAGGACTGGTGGTCCTTTCCTTTACTACCTGAATTCAAAAAATCTCTTTAATTGATGAATTCGAGCAATTTTGACATGTCCAAAAGTCATGTGTGCAATATTTTTAAAATCATTTGAGCTAAACTGTATTAGCTGGTTATTTAAAAAAAGTAAGATGCAAACAAGATTCTATTTGCACAGATTTTATCAAAAAGAAAGCAAACTTATTATTAGCTAATGTTACCAAAAGATAACTAAACAAACAAACTGCATGATGCATTAACTGATCTTATCAAATAAAGTAAACAAACTCTACAAAAGCAAACAAACCTGCATTTACTGGTTTTATGCAGAAAAGTAAACAATTCAACTCAGTACCCTACAATCAGCAAACAAATTAAATATGGCAGGTGGCTCATCTTACTCATTTTCAGAAAATTACTCCTTGTTAGTAATGTCACTAAAGCAACATTTGAACTTTCCCTACTCCAAGTGTAATGACGTCACAAAAAATGGACTAATAAGTTTTGGCACGAAGCTTATAGTCAAGGGTTTTGAATGATTATGTCTTCTTCCATAATAAATGCTAGGTATGGATAGGATGTGCGTTTTTAAAGTAAGGGCCAGTCTAACATAATAAGCAAGAAAACAAGATAGCAATTTGGAGTTATTGTGAAATGAAAATAACTCCTCAAATAGTTTGTCCAATAATCACCATTGATATCCATACTATGTGGTGGTGTTACCAGTTTCCTTATTGGCCCTTGTCAAAAAATTCCACTTATAAGCATCGGTTAACACAGCCTTATTTTTTGGCCCAATGATTATAGCCACAGTGTGTGAAACATTGGGAATTTCAATAGATAATTGTGACATTGTAAAATGACAATTTCAAGAATTTGCGGGTTTGCTTTTTCCACCGAATCAGCTGTTATCACTGTGGGTGGACAGTTGCAATTGCTGTCATGAACATTCGTACGTCCTTGACTTCTTGTAGAAGTAAATTAAACCATTACCTGAACTTATTGTGAATGTTTGGCCCAGAAACCTGACAATTTCTTGTGAATTTCAACAGGTCTATGGTTTCTTGGTAGCAAAAACCAGATCTCCGCACAAACTTCAGTGTCGAAGGGTTTTAATTTGTTGCTGCACTTATTGTCACTCACCCTCACGTGACCATCAAACATGATATTGACTGCTTAAAACTGGTGAACATCTACTTTTATCAAGAAATATAAACTCCAAATAGCTAACAACCTACAACATTATCATAATTATCATCAGAAACAAATAAAATACTGTAATAGCTGATGTCATCAAGTTGTTAAATGAATAATTTGGATGTGTGGAATTTAACTGTTAGTCTGTCATTTATATGATATCTTTAGGGCACTTATTTGAGTTACCGTCTTTCTCCTTTGAAGATGAAATTGTTACTTATATGAATTTTGATATCGTTTTTAGCTCCACCAAACATTGTTCCAGTTTTGGGACTGGCCACAGAGACACTCAGTTTGAGAGGAAACGAAATTGGGGAATCAAGTGCTGCTGCAAATCAAAATATTGCTGACAGAGAAGCTCTGGAACAGACATTACTTCAGAGAGGTTTGGAAAAATTCTGTTTAATGAAAACTTGACTCTTCTTTTGGCTGATCACCTGCATTGCAATTTCTCAAAATCAAGCCTTGTTTTGCCCTTTACAATTGAGGAGACTTTAAAAACTAAAGCCTAATTTTTCAATTAAAATAGATTTTAATAAAAAATTCTCTAGCAAGATATTTTCTATTAAGACAATTCACCTCTGTTTTTACATTTCACAAACATGGAAGTTTGAAAAATCTTTTCCTCCTAAGCTTCTGAAACTAAATATCTAATTTCAGAGATAGTTGACAATATTTTTTTAAATATTTGACAAATGTTTCAGGATTGGTCATTCAGCCCGGAACCACCGAAGATTTGCACAGTAATATTGTTTTTGCTGATCCTGCATCAAAAGCTCTTGGCAGACAAGGACTCTTGGCTTCGGAGACTTCCAAAGATTTGTCCACAAGGTTGGAGAGTACATAATATTTTGATATACCATTATAATTGAATATTTTGACATATAATACGATATTGTCTTCCCCTTTTATTAACATAAATGTTGTGTCTTTCAGATTGAACCTGAGTCCCGGTCAAAGTGCTTTTGCACTTCCCAGCGTCAATTTGGCCAATTCTCCAGCGGCCAGTGCCTGTCCCAAAGAACCAGCTTGTCCCGATACAAGATATCGCACATTAGATGGCTCTTGTAACAACCTGGAGCACAAGGACTGGGGAAAATCTTTTAGGGCATTTCAGAGGATGCTGCCTTCGCAGTATGCAGATGGTAAGACAGTTAATTGATCGGCTTCGGCTGATTGGAAAATGACCCAGCTTTAGTTTTCAGCTTTAAATAGTAAAATTTGTGCAGTGACTGTACAAAATCATAGAAAGGCAGTTTAGGTTAGTCAAAGTAAAATTTAGTTGGTTAGGTTTGAGCTCACGCGAGCTTTGGTTCTATTGCGCATTTGTCGTAGAATCCGAAAAAGGTACACGTAAGACTCCGGTATTTTGAAATACTTTTAACAGGATTCTACTTGATTACAATAAATTGCCAAATATGGTATGGGGCCAATGTAATTTGCATTATGATATTTTATGTTTTGTGTTTCTTTTGTAGGAGTGGACAAGCCGAGAGTGGCGAAAGATGGCAGTGTGCTGCCAAGTCCCCGATTGGTCAGTACAACTATCTTGAGGGACCAGAGTCGAGAGTTTCCAGACATTTCCGTATTTTTCATGGCTTTTAGTCAATTTGTCGATCATGACCTCACGTTGACTCCATCTACTAGAGGTAACGGACATACTTGAGCTACATCTGGGTTTAACCGTGATTAATTTTCAGAAGAAATGTTCGCGGTTTTATTATCATTAATTATTTTTTATATTTTATTTACAATATTTATTTTATCAGGTGCTAATAACACCGGAATCTTGTGTTGTCCTCCCCAAATTCAGCCGGAGTTAAGACACCCGGAATGCATGACCATCGACATTCCGGCCAACGATGCTTTTTACGCAGGATTCTCACAAACTTGCATGGAGTTTGTAAGAACTATTCCAGCACCTCCACCTAATTGTGCTTTGGGTAAGGGTCTTTTCATTTTAATTTGACACGGGGATAGGTTTACCAGAGGGTTTTATGAAATTTAAAAAAATTCGGTTTACAAAACTTCCGTATCTTTGTATCGTTACTATTTTAGGTCCGCGGGAACAAATTAACCAGTTAACTAGTTACATCGATGGATCTCAACTTTATGGATCAAACGATGACCAAGCTGAAAAACTTAGATCGAAAACAGGAGGTAAAATCTCTTGTTTTGGGAATCTTCAATTTCATTGTTAGTAGGGCAAAATGTAATTGGCCTACTCGTGCATTGACAAATTTGGAAATGTAGAAAATATATAAAGAGGATAAAAAAGATTCTTTAATCTTGGGTGAAGATTGTTTCAAATGTTGGTGAAAGTGCGATTCATGTTATACGAGTTTAAGTTTAAAACTTTTTATTAAAATAATATCTAAATTTGTAATACGCCAATAAACGTTTTGCATTGCCAGTAGGAAATTTTGCTTCATTAACCGAAATTCCAGTTGTATTTTACTTATTCATGACATTCTGCTATTTTTTTAATTATTAGGTAAACTGACCGCTGGCGGAGGCGGTAACGGACGACAGTTTCCCCCTCACCGAAATGGTGGCGGATGTACGGGAGATGTTAACACGGGAAAGTTTTGCTTCCAAGCTGGTATGACTGTTTAGTACTATACTGTTATATTTGTAAGTTATTCTTGCATTTGGTATATAAAAATGTGATTGTTTCAGGCGACGTAAGATCTACGGAGCAACCTCACTTGTCCACAATCCACGTAGCATTTTTCAGAGAGCACAACCGCATTGCCGAAGAATTGGCCAAAGTCAATCCCGGATGGAATGACGAAGCCCTTTATCAAGAAACCCGAAGAATCATGGGAGCCATGTTGCAGCACATCATCTACAATGAACTCTTGCCACTCACCTTGGGTACGAAAAGGGATTTAATCCCCGTATTCCCCCGTCTTTCAGTTATGTTTTACGTGGCATATTTTAAATGTATATTTTTTTAGGGAGCCGAATTATGAGAAAGTTTGATTTGCAATTGCGGAAAGAAGGTTTTGATGACAAATACGATGCTACAAAAGAAGGCAGCATCTTGAATGAATTTGCGACGGCTGCTTTCCGATATGGACATTCGACAGTGCCGGTAAGACTCGGATCGGTTATTTTCGACATGCATGCATTTACTTGCACTGGTTTAAGATTAATTTCTTAAATTTTCATTTCAGGGCATGGTTCGTTTACTGGACAACAGCAATGGTGTCGAAAACCAGCAGTTGCGCAACCATTTCCTGCAGGCGTATGACACCAACAAGTTCGACAACTATGTCAGAGGTTTGACATCCCAAAGCAGTGAAATCGTCGATGAAAACATCACTCCAGAAGTAAGTTAACCCAATGATGAAGAATTTGATCAAATAAAGTTGGTGGACTTTGCCCATTCGATGAAATTCCTTTTACTTCAGATTACCAATCACCTGTTCGAACGGAACAACCGCGGCTTCGGATTGGATTTGCCAGCGCTTAACATGCAGCGTGGTCGCGACCATGCCATCGGTACTTACACCCAGGCACGGAAAGCCTGCTCCTTACCGGAAGTCAAGTCTTTCGCCGATCTCAACAAGTACATGGATTCCAGCGTAGCTTCAAGGTTCACCAACCTCTACAAGTGAGTTGTCAATAACACGACCGCAAGTATTTTTGAACGTAGGACTACGGAGTTAAAATGTAACATTTTGGCTACGTGGTAATTCAAATGGGATTCAATCCAACAACTTATGAGTCTGAAGGCAAGCTTGCTTACAATGGTGCTCCTAGCAATTCTTCACCAGGGTGCGAGTTTACTAAATTCCCCACGGGTTTAGACCCCGCAATCTTTCGACCGTGTGGCTTAACGTGCCAATTTTTAGACTCGATACTTTATGCGAGAGTTCCGTATGTGACCCGTTCATTCTATCAAGACCACGGTTCAAATTGGTTGATGGTCTGTGTATGACCAAAAGTGCTGCTTAGGTCGGTCTGCAGTTGTTAGCCGTTAGCCGCAAGACTTTCGCCGTGTGCCGTTGTTGAAATTCCCGGCTGGCCACTAATACCGAAATCACAGATGTAGTCATAGGTAAAAAAAGTAAAAGTTGGAGTAAAAAGAAGGGCTTGTGCTCTTCAACTTTTTCTTATAATGACACATGACTTGGCTAAGAGGTTGCACACCATTCTTTAAATTAATCAAACTGTCTTGTGGCCCTTCTCAGCTTAATCAAGACTTGCCTAAAGGACCTCTCTTGGCTTATTCTTAGCATTCTAGAGAAAACTTCTCAGCTTTATGTGGACATGTCTAAAGGACCCTTCTTGGTTTAGTCCAGACTTGCCTAAAGAGCCCTTCTCAAGTTCTGCCTAGGGAACTTTCTCGCTTTTATTCGGAGTTGCGCAAGGACTCTCCTCGGCCTAATCTAGCCCTGCTTATAGGGACCCATCTTGGCTTCATCGGACTTTTGATTTGTTCCAGGGTCACCAGCAGTAGTTGATTAAATTTTTTCTTTGATTTTTAGAAATGTTGAGGATATTGACCTTTGGATTGGGGGTGTTGTGGAGAAGCCCTTGCCCGGGGCGGCCGTGGGCCCCACCTTCGCTTGCATCATAGCCGAACAATTTAAGAGGTCAAAGGTCGGAGACAGATTCTGGTACGAAAGGGGAAGCACAGAATCCTCTTTCACCGAAGGTATTTAACAAATTATTATACTACATTTATTTATGAAAATAATGGTGCTTTTTGAAAATGGCACATTTTTCTTAAAATGTTTTTTTTGAAATTTTAGCACAATTGGCGCAAATTAGGCAAAGTAGTTTGGCTCGTATTTTGTGTGACAATTCCGATGTTAAACAGATGCAACCTTTGGCCCTTCTAAAACCATCAGCCTGGTAAGTTGTTTTTTAAAAATGGTAATTTATTATTAATTAAATTATGAAAATTGTTGGCAAAAATTCGTTAAAATTCGGTTAGTTTAATGTTTGGAATGCATAAGTTTCGAAATTCATAGTTAAATTATTAAGTAAGATAATTTAAATTAGCATAAATTAAATTGACTTAAATTTTAGGAATCCTCAAGTGGATTGTGAAAGCAAAGAAATTCCTAAAATGATATTCAGACCTTGGATCAACGATCGAGTTTGGACATAAACTGCCTCCCATTCAACATGTTTTCAACACGTTCAACACCTTTTTTCTATCTTTAATATGTTATAGCAGAAAATGTATTCTTTACTTAGTTTTGTGTTTTTAAAACAGTTGTTTCCTAAGTTTGTAATCGTTTTATTTACGTTTTATGAAAAAAAAAAGTTCAATGACTACGAGGGACGTTTGCTTATTTCGTGTTTTTGGTAAATCATTTTTTTGAAGATAAATTTTTAGTTATTATATGATTTTATAGAAAATATTTTATTTACAAATGTCAAAAACGAATGCTTAAATATTTACAGTAAAAAAATGCAATACTTTTGAAGTAGAAATACTCGTACTTGAGTTTGAAATATATTTCGCTTAAACTTTCACTTATCGTAAAGCGCGTAGAAAACTTTATTTTAAAATGCTAAAAACCAAATATGGCTTAAATATTTAGAATCAAATATTTGGTAAATATTTTTTAAAAAATACAAAACTTTTAAAGTGAAATTTTTTGATTATTAAATCAAATAATTTGTATAAATTTTGACTTTTTTGCAAATTACTTTAAAATATTTAGTTTCTAAATATTTATGTTATAATTTGTAACTAATTTCAATTATTAATTCGTAATTTTCATCAAATAATTTTAATCTGCAGGTAAAATGTTAACTTATCAAATCACTCCCGGCATGAACCAAAAGTTAAAATAAGGATGACCCGAGCTTTTGATATGGATTCCGCAAATTCGTCTGGATTTTGACAATTTTGATAGGAAATGTGACACTAGGATATATTTGAAGGTAAGGGCAAACTTTCTGATGTGTTTTTTCCTTTAATTTCTATTCTTCAAAGTATTTGATATGAAAAGGACATCCACCCATTAATTTGTTGAATGCGTTGCCTCTGATGACCTTTGACACTTACAAGAGTGTGGAATTTTCCACATACGTGTCTAAAGTAAGTTAAAAAATGGTTGAACAAATGAAATATAATTAGAAATAGAAATTATATTTGTTCGGGATGCTCAAGTCATTAACCCTTATTAATCAAACAAAATCAGAAACTTTGTTTGAGTAATAAAAGCCAGATTTAATTTGCGGAAATGAAAAACATGGAAAACATGAAAACAAGTTTTTTAAAACATTCGAACATACTCGCGACTGGAAATGCGGTTGCCCATTGGTCACCGGCGAGAACACCATCGGATTTCTTTTGTACTTTGTAATTAAAATATGATATAAGATTAGACACTTTAAACATTGCAAATGTTCAGAGTTTGCACCGTGCAAAATACGTCGTGGAAGAAGCCCTTTAACTTGCATTTCCGGCACCATCATTGCGCACCATCATCAACACAAGTTCTAAGCAAACCCTCGCATCCCCGAGGGTGCCGTAAAGGTCTCCGTCAAACAGGAAAATCCTGTTGAGAAATTCGAAAGTTAGGTCCCGCAGCGAGCGCCGAAGCGGGAATCCAGCACGGTGAGGGAAAAGGACCGACGTATCGATGACTTTGCGGTGTTCGATGCGGAGTCCGATCAAGTCGTTTTCCAGTCCGTGCCCCAAGACGATGGTGTCCTCCTTGACATATCTCAAAACTTCCTCCCGGGCACACTCCAGAGTCATCGTCGGCCCTTTGAAATGTTCCTCGGTCAGCCCGCTAAACCGCGTGTTGTAGTCCACGATCGGCCGCTCGGGGACCACGATGACGTACAGAAGCACTTCTGCGGTCCAGTCCATCAGCATCACGCGAGTAACTTCGAGGCCCTCGTCCGTGAAGCACATTTCGCAGTCCAGGGCCACGATGTCTCGCTTCAGTCCCGGCTCGTTGTAGTCGCATGGCTGCGAAACGATAAAATCGATCAAAAATTCTTCCTTCTTGATAATGCTGACGTGACAGGGTGCAGTCGTACAACCCACAGATTTCTTAGGAGATGAGCAGCAAGTGTATCCTAGGCATCCGCGGCGGTTTTTCCGGACTTTGCCCCAGTGATACGTGCAGGGTCCTTGCGGGGAACTTTTGTCGTAAGGCGTTTTGCAGCGGCAGCATTGGCGTTTGTTCTCCGACAATGAACTCCGAGTCCACGGAGTGTTGGTTGGTTTTACGTAAACAATTCCAGGAACGGAGGCATTTTTCGGGAATCCGCGTTCACGGAGTTCGGCGTCTTCTAGGATGAGACCGCACATGCGGTTGTACGTTGTCTCCGTGTAGTATTCAAAAGAAGATTCAAACATCTCGGCAGCATACGAGTTTAAACAACTCAAGGATGATGCTTCGTTCATCTCGACTTGTTCCATGGTGGGTGCCCGAACTTCAGACGGTATTTCATCGCAGAAGCTGCGAGAACTGGGTGGAAGCGATGTTGCCATTTCCGCAATATTGAAGACAGATACGGCAATTACCTTTTTCTTTGAGATAAGAATTCTGGAATGATAGAAAAAAAATTTAACTTCAGAACATGTGATGAATTTTATAATTGTTACGGTCGATGCTGGACAATTGGCACAACTTCTGCCATCCGTATGTACGGACAAATGCCACGTACTCGTCTACAAGAGGTTTTTTACTACAGAGTTGTCGCTGACAAGAATTTGTGCTGATATAAATGTCAAAATCTGTCAGCAAATGTTGGAAAATATATAAAAACAATAAAATTTAAAGGGCCATTTTACAAACAAAATTTATTTGGGTACCTAGCTTAATGTATTTTATGATGTAATAGGGCCGAATTTGGCCCGCAGGCTTGTTTACTGAGCCACATGTGGCGACCCTCGCTCCACCTGACCTGACCTCGATGGGTTTCACCACCACGTGGTCACACACAAAAGCAGTGATAGAATTGTAATCAGTACTCTCACGGTGAGTAGGGGAGACCGGGGCACAGTGGTACAACGTGTTTATAAAATAAGGTTTTATCAGCATTCCAATGCTTTTGATTTGCAAAGAAGCACTCTTTCATTAACCAAAATTTTTGCGATCTGACACAAGTATAGAAGAAAATATTTTGCAGTTTTTGAAAAGTAATTATTAAACTCACATTTGGATTTTTATTCTAGGTGTAATTATAAAACATTAATAATGTTGCAATATACCATTGACGAGCGTTTATATCCAGCTATAATTTCAAACTAAAGTTTATGTTAATTAGCCACGTGGTCAGCTAGCTGTAAGGCCTTATTCAAATCAAATTTGTTATACGGGGTACAGTGGACCACAACATTATGGGGTACAGTGGGACATGTCCTAGCATACCACAAATAATCATAACTTCGTGGTTAAACACATGCCTCGACCCTCGTGGTCACACACATTCCTTAATTGACCCTCGTGGTCACACACATTCCTTAATTGACCCTCGTGGTCACACTCAAACTCGATCCACGTGGTCAAACACATGCCTTGACCCCCGCGGTGAAACATGGGTCTTGACCCGCGGGGTCAGAAACCCGAGATTTCGACCAACGGTCAGTTGGAGTGACCCGTACATCATGCGGAGTTAATTTAGTTGGAAAAGCGGTCCTGTTAAATAACATAGTAAAAAGTGTTCCTAACCTCGTTGCTGCAGTTGTAAATGGTCCAAATATCGACGTTTGGGGCTTCAGGTCCTTTTCGGCTGTACTGGAGTGAATACTTTTGAAAAGTGACGAAATCAGCGAGGCGAGAAATAGAAGGTGGCAAACACTGTGGCTGCAGAGTTGGAAGTGAAGTGAATTGGGACCTCTGTCCTCAAAGGCCTTTGGCCCTTTCCTCAGAAATGTGTGACACATAGACAGGATTAAAGAAGCAATTATCGGTTTTAGCCAATCAACTTAAAGTACAACAGTAAAGTAAGACCGGGACACTTTTTAGAATTCATTTTTTTGGGGGGGACAAATATTTATAATCTACAGCTATTAAAGACATTTAATAGGTGGAATATTTTGACATTTACATATATATTTACAAAATGGCGGCTGAAACAAACCTGGAGGGCAAACTTTTTTGCATATGTTTGTAAAAACGTGTTTATATGTACATGTACGTCTTGGTGGAGACCCGGCTAAAACCATACCATGTTAAAAATAATAATAATAAAAAAAGATTGACAAGGAACGCATTATTTGGATTTACATTGATTGCAATGGGAAAAATTGATTCCAATTACGAACTTTTCAATGAACGAACAGGGTCATAAACCGGATTAAGTTGGTAAATCGCGGTTCCACTGTACTGTCCATCTGCATTAGCTGGTTTTTTTTAAGATAATGTAAGATTACAAATGCAAAAAAAATGTTATTTGCACTGATTTTAACAAGAAAAGTAAACAAACTTATTATTGGCTAATGTTAAAAAAAGATAACTAAACAAACAAACTGCATGATGCATTAACTGATCTTATCAAATAAAGTAAACAAACCTCACAAAAGCAAACAAACCTTCATTTACTGGTTTTATGCAAAAAAAGTAAACAATTCAACTCAGTACCCTACAATCAGCAAATAAATTAAATATGGCAGGTGGCTCATCTTACTCATTTTCAGGAAATCACTCCTATGTAAATAGTGACTTACTTAGACATCATTGCTAAAGCAACATTTGAATTTTCCCTATTCCAAGTATGATGACGTTACAAAAATTGACCAATAATTTTTGGCACGAAACCTGATTAAGAGTTTTGAATGATTGTCTACTTCCATAACACGTCTTAGTTATGATTATGATGTGTGTTTTTAAAGTAAAGCCGGGTCTCCACTAAGACGGACATGTACGTATATATACAAACATATGCAAAAAAGTTTGCCCTCCGGGTTTGTTTCAGCCGCCATTTTGTAAATATATGTAAATATCAAAATTGTACACCTATGAAAATGACTCCTCAAATTATTTTTCCCAATAGTCACCATAGATATCCATACATTTTGGTGGTGCTACCAGTATCAATAGATAATTGTGACATTGTAAAATGACAATTTTCAAGACTTGGTGGGTTTGCGGGTTTGGTTTTTCCACCGAATCAGCTGTTATCACTGTGGGTGGACAACTGCATTTGCTGTCCTTGATTCTTTGTAGAAATAAACTAAACAAACCATTGCCCGAACTTATTGTCAACGTTGGTCTTATAAACCTCACAATTTCTTGTGAATTTCAACAGGTTTTTCGGTAACAAAAACCAGATCACAGCACAAACTTCAGATTTGGATGTTTTTAAGTTTTTGCTGCACTCATTGTCACTCACCCTCACGTGACATCAAACATGATATTGTCTGCTTAAAACTGGTGAACATCTAATTATTAAATCATATTAAAATGCTGTTTATTCGCAATTCCGGGTCCAAGTTTCCATTAGTAGCCATTTCATAACGGCCCTTACTTTAAAAAAACGAGATGTGAATTAAAGGAAATAACCTGAAATAACTAACTTTATCAGGAAATGTAAATTCGGAATTGCTAACAACCTACTACATCATCTTATGTTATCATCAGATACAAATAACCTACCGTATTAGTTTGATATGAAAAGTCCATCCACCCTTTAATTTGTTGAATGCGTTGCCTCTGATGACCTTTGACACTTACAAGAGTGGAATTTTCCACGTACTTGTCTTAAGTAAATTAAAAAATGGTTAAACAAATGAAATTTAATTGGAAAGGGAAATTGTATTTGTTTGGGATGGTCAAGCCATTAACCCTTATTAATCAAACAAAATCAAAAACATTGTTTGTTTAACAGAAGGCACATTTTATTTGCAGAGATGAGAAACATGAATCAGAAACACTGTGGACAAGTCAAGACAATCATTTAATAAACAAGTAAACATTTGCAAATTTAAGATGTGTATAATTTTTGTTACACCGGTGGATTCTATGTCACCTGCTCGGTGTCTGATCATAATTAGTGTACACTTTTTCAGAATTAGTTTAAATCATTTATTTACCGCTGGAACTTTACATAAAACAAGTTTTTTTAAAACATTCAAACTAACTCAAGCCCTTTAAATTGCATATCCGGGCCCATTCATGCGTACCATCATTAGAACAAGTTCTAAACAGATCCTTGCGTCCTCGAGGCTGTTGTACAGGTTTTCGTCAAACAGTAACATATCATAGCGAAATTCGCTCTTAAGATCCTGTAGCGAGTGCCGCGGGAATCCGGCACGGTGAGGAAAAAGGACCGATGTATCGATGACTTTCCGGTGTTCGATTCGCAGCCCGATCAAGTCATTTTCCAGACGATGCCCCAAGACGATGGTGTCCTGCTTGACATATCTCAGAACCTCCTCCCGGGCTTGCTCCAGAGTCATCGTCGGCCCTTCGAAATGCTCCTTCTTCAACCCGCTAAACCGTGTGTTGTAGTCCAGGATTGGCCCCTCGGGAACAACGATGACGTCCAGGAGCACGTTTTTGGTCCAGTTGATCAGCATCACGCGAGTAACTTCGAGGCCCTTGTCCGTAAAGCACATTTTGCAGTCCAGGGCCACGATGGAATGGTTCGGTCCCGGCACGTTGTCGTTGCACAGCTGCGAATTTACAAAATCGCTATAGAATCCTCCCTTCTTGATGATGCTGACGTGACAGTCGGCAGTCGTGCAACCTGCAGAAGACGTACGAGATGCGCAGCAAGTGTACCCTAGGCATCCTTGGTTTATCTGAAGCTTGCCCCAGTGATGCGTGCAGGGTCCTTGCGGGGAATTGTTGTCGTAAATTATGTCGCACCTGCAGCATAGGCGATTCTTCTCCGATAATATATGCCGATCCCACAGAATGGTTGTTGGTTTTATGAAAACATTTCCAGGAGCGAGGGCATTTTTTGGGAAGCCGTGTTCGCTGAGTTGGGTGTCGTTCAGCATGAAAGGGGACATGTCTTTGTACATTCTCTCCGTACTTGTAAGATTCACCGCAGCGAACCTCGCGGCTTCATACGAGCGTACACGACTTTCAATATCGTAGAAAAATCTGGGAATGGTAACCTGGAATGATAGAGAGAAAAAACATTAGAACATGTGATGAATTTCATAACTGTTATTGTCGATGCGAGGGAATTGGCACAACTTCTGTCATCCGTATGTGCGGACAAATGTCACGTACTCGTCTACAAGAGGTTATTACTACAGAGTTGTCGCTGTACTGATATTAATTGTGCTATTAATATATTGGCCACCCAAATTTCCCACAGTCAAAATGATTGGCTACTTTTGGAAAAAAATTAAAAATAGGCAGAAACAATACATTGGATACATTATTTCATTCTTTGGCAAATTCAGTTTCTCTCAATCCACATTACAAATTGTCAAAACTGCAAAAATGCTGGTGTATGAATACTTTTTTTACCACTG
>JAQGAE010001567.1:0-22221 GCA_034696685.1 Julus scandinavius
TATTATTTCGCACATAGAAATAAATAGCAAATCTTTCAAATACACTGATAAAGTGCAATGGATATAGAGACGTGTCGAGTCATGTGGTGCCCTATAAATTCACTTCTTAATAAAGCAAATATTTCTAAAGCTTTTCATTAAAAACAAATGTGTTGTTTATCATGATTATCGTCAACTTGAAGGACTAATAATTGATCACCCCATTCTGATATATCACTGACAATACATATAATGGTAAAAAATAGCCAATTTAAGTCATTTTAGTTTACGGAATTAAAACTTGTCAGCTTCCTAGTTTTATGGCATACATTAGCACTAAACTTTAGTCATATTTCATTTATGGTCAGGAAGTCCATATTTGTAACAGGAGAAGTCCCAAGTAGGCTATTGATTATCACTGAATTGACTAGTCAAAAACGTTTTAGAAATATTTTTCTATTTTCAAGGAGACTTGTTTAGATATCTAATGTTGGGATAAGGCATACAATTATTCAATTGCAACGAATCCAAGCTATCACCTAGAAATAACTGTGGAACGCCCCTTGTATGATCTTTCTTGTATATCTACATAAAATCGTTGCCAGGTGCTCATCACATCTGCCACATCAAATGCAGACAACAATATTTGCAAAAAGTACACATGTCCTAAATTCAAAAGCATAACAAACACTTTACCAAATTTTATGTATGGTTTATCTAGCTAGTTTACAATATTAAAGATCCATGACATCACCTCGTATTTCATCATAGTTTAAGCTTGAGATAAGTCAAGTAGCTCTATGTCAAAAGCAGGCCTTCAGATCAGTAAATTGAAATATGCAAATACCGCAGGCAAGTTTTTTAATTCATTGCTTGACGCCAAATGTCACAGGCATCATTTGGAAAGTTACGGTAAGATGAAGTGGAATGAGCAATGGAGATGGCAACTTTCTAGAAATAGGGAGGTGAAAAATCAATCAGGATAACAGAGCTGGTTTGGTTCTCTCAAATCCAAGGCAGACCAATCTTGCTAACCTTGCTGAATGTAAATAAATTAAGTCTTGCAAATTCTGCTCATTTGCTTAAAAAATAAATAACAATTAATCTGAAACTAACTTACAGAACAGGTTATTAATTGAGAAATAAATACAAGTTTAGCCTATCTGATGGCTGTCATTAAACAAATTCCCCTTGCTGGTTGATTAACGATAGGGAAACCCCATATTGACACAAGCTTAAAACAATTGTATGTACGAACAAATTTACTAAATCAAGCAAATTATTAAAATGGAAACTTCCCCATCTTGCCTCATTATATATTATTCTGGCAACACACAAGAGATGACCAAAATATGCCAACATCGCCAAATCTACGTGTTTTGGCATACATGTCGAAACCTGCTACGGGTAAATATTATATCTTCCAGCTATGTTTTCATCAGAATTCCAGAAAGGGATCTTGGTCACATTAATGAAAGATAAACGCATAGAGTAACTGACATTAACTGCCCCCACAAGATGAATAAAATAGGACTAGTGATGATTTGCCGAGTCACACCTACACTGACGGATTAACTTTAAGACAATTATTACGAAACATGTCATCATAAACAACGTAGCCGTGCTTTCACAACTGTATATTATGGCCACCTTGGGTCTTGGACCTGTTGGACTGCCGTAGTGAATATCAGCCCTTGACAACGTCTGGGCGCCTCAGAACTACATCTGATTTTATGACTGGAAGCAGTACTGACAATCTCAGGGTTGACATCAGCTGTCCCTAAATCTCCATCGATTGTTATAATCGTATACGGACATACAGATGTCGAAATACAAAAAGCCTGCAACGTGACAGACAAAAAGTAGCATCTTGCCAACTGCTAAATTTGCGATAGTGTCATAAGTGGCGCCTTGTTGCCTGGCGTCGAGTGTCTGCAGAATGGGTAAACTTGTGATGACAACCCACGGTTTTCCTATAAAATAATGAATGGGGACTTACGTCTAAGGTGGTATCGTCTCCAATAGCCCATCTGGCATGCTTTGAATAATTCTGAAAATCGGGATCCGTTTGAGGTCTTTGGAAAAAGTAGGCGACCGTAGCATCATCTTGGGAGCGAGACTGCAGCAACCCTTGCCTCATGTTTATCGACGTCATTTCTGCTGGCTGGCCGTTTGACAACATTCCCTCACCTGGCCCTAACCACTTCATTCATACTAGAAAACAAAAGAGCAAAATATAAATTGCCTTACTTTTTAGTAGTAGAACAAATCGTTCTTTTTTGATTATTAGCCCAGCACACACAATGGAAACATGGCTGACGGGTTGTCAATAACAACACCATCCACGCCGAAATATCCTTTTATCACCGAATCTGGGTGGACCGGAGCTAAACTAACAATTCAGAGCTTGACCTCCGACATGCAGCTATGATTAAAAATCAATCAAAAAATTACAAATAGCGTACGAACCGTGATGAAAGATGATTAATTCAAGTAGCTCACATTCGCACCGAAGCACAACATACGACCATATTGACTCGCGCAGAGCATTATGGGATAGCGAGGGATTGACGCATTTAAAAAACGGTTAGCATGTGGTTTTAATGTATTTTTAAATTTCATTTATTAGGAATGTTGGGTATAAAATACTCTATGAAATCATTTTGATGTTGCCATGTGTATTATCAATCGTAAAACGATTTAAATTAAATGATGGAGAAAATGAAAAAGCCGGTTATCAAAGTCAATAAATGAAGCTTTGGTACTTAAAATTGTGTTTTTGGCATTTAATTTCGAGTATGACACTACATGACGATCTAATTTACTAACGCTTACTTGCGAAAATATTCTGAAATAGTTTAAATAAAGGTGAAAATGGGCTACTTGTTGCAAAATTCGAGCACATTCTCGCATATAATAGCCAATAATTTAGTTCAATATCCACCCGCTAGATGACGCCAGACGACTGGCTAGAAAGTGCTACAGGGTGAGCCAAAAATTGACCAGTACAGATAACAATTAATTAAATTTGTAAAGAAAGTTTCATAAGCTAATTATCGCAAAAAAACTGCACTAATTGAAATGATAAATTAAATGTGTCCTTCTTACATTGTAGGATATTTCCAAGGTCCAGATGCGCAATCCATAAATTAATTTTCAATAGACATTATGAAATGTTATACTATTAATTTTATTGGGGCTAAATTTGAGCAAATACTTATGGTTTTATCAATTAAAAACTGGGACACATTACGATAATCAGTATTTTCATTCTTCGTCTCGTTGCAAAAAGTTTTTTGCATCTAAAATTTTCTTCAAGTCCCTTGGACTTACATTCTCTGTGCACATTGGGCACACAGCATCAGCTTGAAGGTGACTAAAAAATAAAAGGTCGCAGTAAGTTATGTCATTTCTAGATACAGCATTTCACATTTTGAGAAACATTAATAATAATGTGCATACATGGTAAATTCCGACAAAATCGCTGGGAAATTGCATAATGGGCACTTTGTGAGATCATCAGCCACTATGTGCTGACCCTAGATAATTTTTTTTAAAAATACATAACTAAAAATACAGTAATGGTACCGGTAACAGATATTAAGGGTGAAAAATATTACCGTCACTATGCAATAAGGCAAATTGTTTTTGCACTCCGGACAAAATAATTCAGTTTCTTGGAGGGAATTTCTACAATAAGGACAAGGCGAACATGGTTCCTCTTCCTCTGCAGTTTGTTGTTTTCTTAAAATAAAATTTAAAAAATAAGGATGAGCTAAATGTATATGAAAAGTTATACTTTACATCAATGGAGTTATTATGTCATTTTCACATTTTTTTCTAAAACTTACTGATCTACTACAAATTAATAATATTTATACAAACAATAAAATAATTCATTGTCAAATATAAAACTTCAATGAAATACCTTACTATAGCTTCAATCTTTTTTTTGTATTTCAGATCAATTTGATTGCGATATTCCGGCCGCATTAACATGGTGGCATAACCATATGCAGAATTTCTCAATCCAGAGCGATGGCATTCGATGATAGTCGATGTCAATATAGGAACAATGTCTAAAAACAATTAAAATTAAGTCTAGTAGAACCATCGATTATTCGAGTCACGACTATCTGAATGTCCGTATTATAAGAACCATGCGTGATACAAAATACATGCAGCATATTTTTTTTTTTAAACTATGAAGAGCTTTTTTTTTAAATCCTTTATCCGAGGCAGGCTCGGGGTCCACATTAACTCAGATAATTGAGGTCCCACCATAATGTTATTCAATTTCCGTTCACTGCTTTATAATATCAATACTTTATTTAAACAGCCCAAAAAATGTTGTGTATTAAATTCATCATTTAATAACTCCAGAATTTTCTAAAACTCCAGAACATTAGCATTAACTACTCACAGAACTATAAACGTGTTTTATATTAATTTTTAGAAAAACTACCAGATTCCAAACAATTAAAAAAACCAACGGGACGATTAAATAATCTACTTACGAGCTGGGAATTTGCTAATGTTGTTAGCAACTCGAATGAGCATGCGTGCACCTTTCAAATGGTCTCCTCTTTTAACGTGAATCTAGACATCGACAACAACAAAAATCTCATAACTTGAATCTCTTAATAGTTAAACTAATCTCATGAATATAAAGGCGCGGCTAACTTACCTTGACCAAGATGTAGCTATGTAAAATCATTAGTCCCGACACCATTTCCGAAGGAATTTTTATATCCCTCTTTCTTAGTTCCTGGTACATGCTAAACAACACGTCGTGTGCATTTCGGTAATTACCTTCGGCAATGAAAACAAACCAATTGATGCATCGTGAAGCGAAGCAGATAATTTTGAATACGATAAAAATTGAATTCCGAACAACTCACCTGCATTTTGTTCTTCACGCGCAATTATTGTAGCCGTTTTAGCTGCCTCGCGATACTGCTTGCATGCCATATAAAGCTTGAACAAGTATTTGGCATCCTGAAATATGGTAAAAAATGTTAACGAGTGCATTTATCGTCAATTGTAGATACAAACTATCTCACACTTTACCTTTGGCATTCCATCATTTTCTCCAAGGAGAAAGCTTATTAGCTGCTGAGTGAGAACATTGTCTTGAGCATCACCGACAACGTCTGTAGCTAGCTGAATTGCTGTTCCTTCTTCCCTTCCAGTTACTTTCAAGAGATACTTCAGAGCCTAAAACAAAAAATATGTTTCCTAGACAACTCTGATTAAATTTTAGAAAGTTTAAGAGCTTCAGAATGTACCTTGGTAAATTCTTTAGCTAAATAAAAGAATTTTCCAGCTTGATAATAATTCTTTTCATTTTCATAGTGTATGGCCACGCTACGAAACTCCTCTTGAGAAGCAGTTATTCCTTTAAAATATAAACTAAAATTAAAGCGCTGAAAATATATTAATTCTGCTACGTGGCCGATGCAACTGACCAATAACTTCCGTGTAAATGCCCATTTTCCCATATTGCTGAGCAAGTTGAAAGGCTTCCTCGTTACATTTGGACATGACCAAAAATTGAATTGCGGAAGGATAGTCGTTGAGTTTTTGAAAAAACCTACGAAAAATTCACGAGATATTAACTTTCCATAAAACATTTTTACTTCTAAACAATTTTCCTCGAAACCTACTTTGCAACCATTTTAGCCCCTTCTATGGACTGGGATTCCTTGGCCACTTTAACAGCCTCTTCAGGATTTTTAAGTTGGTCAAGCAGAATTCTAAACAGTTGATGAAATTAGCTGCATCAAACAACCACAAAAAACTAGTTTAAATATATGCAAATGTTTGCAAACCTGATTAGGTTATCGTAGTCCCGAGCCCTTCCATAAGCTTCTGCCGCCTCCTTATAGTGGCCATCCGCTTCCTTAGCCTTTGCATATTGGAGCATTATTTTAGGTGAGGTTACTTTAGGGAGCAGGTCACCAACCCTTTGCCTAGTTTTACCCAAAAATATCAGTATTCATTATAAAATTAACAACAATCCATAGTTTCGTATAAGACTTCCACTCGTACCAGTTCTTCAAGCGGATATAAAGTGCAGCTGCTTTATCCGGATAGCCTCCTTTTTCAAAAAGCATGGCAGCTTCGGCATATTGCTATGAAAAACGATCAACAAATTAAGATTTATACTTGAAGGAAAAGTAAATTCTAAGAGAAGAATCACGTTCTTTTTTATAAAACAAACACCAATTCACCTTCATATTTTCTAATATTTCAGCACATTCTCTTTTCACAGCACGGTCACCAAGTTGTTCTGCCATGCTTACACCCCTAACATAAAGATGTTTAAATATCTACGGCATTATTTGCTAATTAAAAAAAAGCGGAACATTGTAATTACTTTCGTATTTCCCCACATCGTATGGACATTCTTGCAATTCCTGCCTGGCATCCTTCATTATGTTCTTTGTGGTCAGCATCATTAATAATTCCTTTCTCAAAATGAAGAAGTGCACTGGAATGTTCCCCACTACATAAACAAAATGCAATGTTTTTCACAAAATTCTGCAGTTAGCAAAAATTAAAAATAAACAAGGATCACATACACAAATTCCAACTGTTCAGCATATTCCTTAGAAATTATGGGAATTTCTTCTGGGGCCAATTTATTGGCTAACTGCAGAGCAATGTCCCACTGCAAAAGATTTTGCCGCATGTCCAAGGCTTCCAAAGGACTAGAAGAGTTCAGATACAAATCCTGCGCAAGATCAAACTCGTCCAATATCATGGCAACATGTCCCGCCAGCAAGTTACGATCTTCGATACCCACAAGGCCCTCTAACGCCCAAACGGTGGCCACATCTTTTATTTGTCGATGAACCTCGATAGCTAAATCCCGTTAACTTGTTATTAAAGCTATAATTGTAGCAATATCAGCATTTGTATCTCATCTTTTCTCATACTTTACCCATTTTAAGGTCCAGCACTTCCAGAGCTGCTTTTCCCAAGGCCAGCCACAAATGTTTGGAACCATGCATCTCACATATAGCCCATCCATCTTTAAACCTTTTTAAACATTCACAAATATTATGTTAAAATGCGAAATAATATGTGCAATCATGATGATGGCAAGAAATCTTTTTACTAAATTGGGCTGTTGGGGGAATTTATATTTTACCTATTTAAAGCAATACATTTTTCCAATGCAACGTTGGCTTCGTCCTTGTTAAAATCATGACTTTTGCCTTCCGTATCATGTGTCGAAAGCGTAAGATGTGCAGTCTTCCCTCCTTGTGTCTGGCAAGTCAACTCTCCATTGTACAACATAATAGGATATTGGCCCTTAGGCAAACTTGTAGAGCCTACTAATTTTATCTTTGCTCCTAAAAAGTTTTTAAAAAAATTACTGAGGCAAGTCCAAACTTGTGTTAAGTTAACGAATCAGAAATAAAAATATCATACCTCTAATACTTTCCCGTATACAAATATAAGTGTATATGTTATCTTCGTCATATATTACGAAAACAGCCTATGGAAAAATCAAATGCAACATTTTAAAATTGAAAGGCTCAATCTACTTACAGAGATGCAAATTATACAAAATTACTTTTGCAGACGGGGACTTGTCATAAAGGACACCTTTTGCTTTGCTTGGCATCTTTGGGATTTCCAAAATATTATCGTTTACCTATAGATAGAAATGCTTAGACACCATTGATTTTTTAATAAGTGCGCAAATTGTACATTATATTTCTGTCTTACTGGATTATAAATAAAACCATCCGACTTGTTGTCTATGAAAATAAGTTGGGGACCTGTAGGTTCGCAATAAATATTTCTGATGCCCTGGGAATGGTGATACTCATTTACACTTTGCCAATCTTCAATTAAAAAGTAATATATTCCTCCATCCTTTAAAAAAAAATTACGAATATGGGTTTTAGTACAGAGTCCCTTAATGATAGGCAAACAGGCATAGCAGCTGTGCTATGCGCATAGGTTCCATCATTAAAACTTAATTAACGCTTAAATGGATGATGACAGGTTTACCTCAGTGCCATAAATTAGAAAATCTTGTTGCAATGCATGACAGGTCACTTTAAGATTCAAATGATCCTCATCTGGCAGCATGAGCGTTTCTCGGCTTTCATCGTCCCTTGACTCAGATTCAATCTGTGCCAATCAAAACAGCACAAATTTAGACTGTTTAGTTCCGCCTGCTTTTTTCATACTTAGGTTCGGTTCACACATCCGATCTTCTCTCAGACGGCATCACAGTGCTGACCTCTGACAAGCTGTAATACAGTAGAGACTCAACGCCGAGTCAAGAGTCACGCGGTATCAAGTTTCAGAAAACCTTTTTTTACTTCTGGAATGTATATTCTAACTTTCCTCCGACATTTTTCCACTAGTGGGAACCGCACAATGTTAACCGGTGTCAGAGGGGGCTTTTGGTGACGTACCAAAACTGTGGGATCTCACAATAAATTTTGTCAGATGGTGTGAACCATTTATTCCGAGCAACGTCCCTCTAGTTTGGACCACATTTTGGCAGTTTATCGGACGTGTGAATCGAGCCTTAAGTTTTCTTTAACTGAGAGGTACGCAAGATTAGAGTATGCGAACAACCTTACCAGGTGTAATTGAATTTTATCCTCGTATAAAACACACGCATACTCTGAATTCATCTTCATGCTTTGTACAGTGCCGAGATACTCCTTATCACACACTAATTCAGGCCCTAGAAACAAAAATTATCAATTGCATTCCCATTTTATAAAGTGGTGTAAAGATTAAATCCATAATGATGGAAGTGCTTCCAGATATAAGTTACCAGTTTCTCCGAATGAATAAAACCATGCTCGATTATTCATTCCAAGAGCAAAATGATATGGTCCTAGGCTAAGAAAGCTGGGTTCAACTTCAGCTGTAATCGTTACTGGCTTCTCCTAAGAAATACAAAATGATACCAAATTGGTTATAAGTCTAAAAACTGCGACAAACTTTTAAATTGTTCCATAAAAAGTAAATTACCTTTTCTATGTTATCGGTAATTGTAACCTCCCGAAGAGAGGTGAGATATATGAGTCGAGTGTTGTACGTGTGCCCTAAAATGGGAAGTTTGCTTAAATAGATATGAACCGATCCTCTTGGAGTAGAAACAGCAAGAAGCTGGCCGTCCTCAGTCCAATCCAAATGATCCACAGATTGCTCATCATCCAAAGTTATAATAGAATACGTTTCTTTTAAGTCTGATAATTCATGAACTTTAATGCTGCAAAGAAAATATCATAATAAAAAATTATTCCAAAACGTTTGAATCATAATCCGGTTCAAATATCAAACAAGGATTGAATATTTCATGCTTAAATAAATTTTCACTAACACATTATCACCACATGATGCTGCTTTGTTTATGGATGCATTGACTGCAATATCTGATAAACCATTTCTGTGATTTCTTGACTGAAATAACTCCTAAAAAACAAGACAAACAGAAATGTGATAAGTTAACGCAAGAATCCAAGAATGATTTTTTCTGGACTGGGCATGTTAATCCAATAAATATATGGAATAAACAATAAATTACTTGGCCAATTTCCTTCATATGTGTGGAAATGACTACAAAATATCCATTAGAAAATCCGATAAGGATATAACCATCGCCAAACCTAAGCAAAGTATACAAAGAAAAGTTAAATAATTGAATTAATTTCTGGAGTACCTTCAATGATGCAATTCATAAATGCATCTCCCCGGAATTCTTACCATTTGTATGTAACAATGTTGCCATAAAGCTGCTGAAATGCCAATTCAATTGGATTTTCAGGGTCATTCAAGTTGTATAGAAACAATGTTTTCTTTCCAATTACCAGGCTTATCTACACAAAAACAATGCATGATATGAATAAATAGCATAAATTTTTTTTTATTAAAAAAGCTTTTCCCGTGACCTCACATGATAACATCCCTTGAAAAAAAGTAAAGCAACAACAGAAATAATATTTGAAACTTACGGTGTTTTCCCCAACAGAACGCCCATCATGTTTCATTTCTGAAAATTGGATATCGTGAGGATCAGAACGTAACGACATTTGCCTTATTGTATCGCCTTCATGATTGCTGATAGTTAGAACTTTGTCTTCCCCTGCCATTGCTAATAAATTTTGCTGACTCCAACACCCACAAGTAATTCGTTTGGTGTGTTTTCCAACTATTGGTATTTTTCTGATAGAGAAATGAATATTTCATTGTGTGATAACTTTCTTTACCAAGTGGTGTGGATTCCTTGTTTTGTACAATGTGTTTCACGGGAATTACCTTGATGTGTGATGATTATAAATTAATAAATTTCCTTTAGAAGTTCCGATAGCTAAATAAGATGCTGTTTTTGACCACAACAGCAAGGATAATGGTTCCCTGAAAATGCAAGATGCATACTTAAATAACAAAGGCAAGCAGCAGATTTGTAGAAATTGCATTACATAACAATATAGCAAACATACTTGAAACCAATTTCCAAATGATTGGTCTTATACGTATTTGCATCCCATAAAATAACCTGCGACATTTTATCATTACTCATTGCCAGAATATCTCCATCATTATCCCAGCCCAAGCCTGTACATTTCCTTAAAATAATTAAATAAAACATTTTTTATAAGTTGATCATTACTTAACAAAACTACATTCAAAAAGTATATGCATCAAACTTACCCTTGTAATTGAATCTGCTCCTTCAACTCACCATGGCGATCATAAATATTAACAACATTATTTATTCTATTAATAATGAAACAAAATAATTTTTTTCACAAATACAGCATATAACTTTTTGGTCTAAACAAATCTACAAAACATTTAACTGTTGAAATTACTTACTTAAAAATAAATAATAAAAGGATAAAAAACATGAACTTATTAGAAATTTTTAAAAAAGTATTTTCTCAAGAAAAACTAAACAATTTTACCCATAAAGTAAGTTTAAAATATACAGTATTGAAGAAACATACAAATTAAACACTTCATTTTTACAAATCAAATTAAGTTCGTTTTGCGATTGCTTTTTTAAAACTACTATTTAATAGTTATACAAAAAATTCTACAATACCCAGCAGTAGCTATACAATTGCCTTGAGGCCTCTGCCATCGTAAAACAAGTGGCCCTGTGCCATGTGCTTTATCTGATAAGGTGAACACCCTCTAATAAAGAAAAATTACATAATTAAAGAATTAATTAGACAATAACCACAACAGGATGCACAACGTGATCATGGTTATGACATTGCAACAAAAAGAAAAAATATTCCCTAAAAACCAAACTGTCACAACTGCAAGTATTCGAATTTAGCAGAAATAACTAAAATTCTATCACAGATTAGTTCATTTTCAAACCAAAACGATTTTAATAAAAAAAATAAGAAAATATTGAGGGGGTCTAGCCACCCACCAAAAAATTGGCTGATCTATATTCAAAAAAGTTGCAGATTTCTTGCCATTATATGAATTTTGTGCAATTAATGGTATAGATTTGAACTGCTAGCTATATTTACATGACAGGTAGAACAAGTGTACTAGCATTTCTAAAGTAAAATTACAGTAAAAGTACCTTAAGTGTACAAACAGTCACTTTATGGCATGAACATTGCATTTTTATTACATTTTTATATGGATTTCTGGGCAGATGAACTTATACTGAAATTTAGCATTTTATGCAGCAAACGTACACCTGTCATTACTGTGAAAGGGTTGCATGACACAGAAAAGGTAACATTTAATAGTGTTTTCATTAAAACAATTGTTATGTATAACACGCATATGTAAGATACTGATATATCTGAGGATATGCAGTAGTTATAGTGAAAACACATGTACATACATAACAAACTCAAAGCAGTTTCCATAGCAACGCATAAGGAATGCCAAACACACACTTATCACCCTTGTTATTACATAAACCATACTAATCCAAAGCTTAGTAGCATTGTTTTATGATATAGATTAAATTAGGTTTTATCTTAGTAGAAAAATATACATATTAACCTTCATATTGCTCAAGTATCTTCAGCTTCAAACTCACAGAAGACCTCACATTCTCAAGTTCCGTGCAGACAAGACAGGTCGCATACCTGTTGCAGCGCCATCTGTGAACATACTTTCTTACTAATGATTATTGGCGGGAATTTTTTGTAAGACAAGTCTAAACATGTTCACATAATACATGTAGTGGTGCAATTTACTGTAATTATGAATGGCAATGTTATATATTTCGTGAATAAAGATTTTCAGACGTCAATTCATGCAAACTAAAAACCATCTGTGAACATACTTTCTTACTAATGATTATTGGTGGGAATTATATGTTAGACAAGTCAAAACATGTTCACATAATACATGTAATATTACAATTTACTGTAATTATGAATGGCAATGTTATATATTTCGGGAATAAAGACTTTCAGACGTCAATTCATGCAAACTAAACACATTTATAAATAAAAATTCATTTGCACTTACAGTAAGTATTAGTCTTCTTCATTGTAGTTTTAACACGTTTTTGCTCTATGCAAAATGAAATACAATAGTATTCTTTCCAAATAGCCTTTCTTTAGGTTTTTACATCGACGTTTCCTCCTGATCCATTTATATAAAAAAGATATTATACTACCTATATAGCAAACCACTATTTTAATAATTAAATAAAACATTTTCAGAGACCTTTGATCACTAGTAAATTGAGAAAATAACAACACATAACAGAAGAAATTTCAAAGGAGCGGCCTATTTCACTTTGAAACAACCAAGGTCAATAAATACACAAATGCAGTTTTCAACTCATATACATGTAGATGCCTACAAAAAGCTTTCATAATAGTCAATGCCAATTATATAAATACACCTGCTTTGCATTGCCATAGTATAAGAAATGAGCATTTCTGAATTTTATACACTATGATTTATATAGTAAATCAACATATTTCCCCCCATAGTCTTCATATGTTACAAAGCAAAATAAACTTATTGACATAGTGTGGAAATAAAAATGTACTTGCCAATAATTTTCATACTGGGTTATTTTACAATTTTCAACTCAGGAAATCTACACGTGCTGAAATAAGATGAAATCTTTTTAAATGGGTTTTATACAACGTATTTATCGCAGTAGCAATAAAATTATTATCGAACAAATACTAAAATAGGCAAGTGTACTTGGGTGTCTGTCAACACTCCTACTGTACATGTTTTGTCAAATAACAGTGGATATTAATCGGAATGCAGGATGAACTTTAAATTGTTCTAGTGATACAAATTAATAGCAAGAATTCATTAATGTTTAGAAATGGAACCCACCCGAAGCTGCGCATGAATCTGACTTTTCAAGATACAAATTCAAAGCAGCATACAGTTTAATCCTATTCTTGCTCAACATGTTCTATCGAATTGAACTATATGAGCTGATTAGGACATATGGAGAACATGGAACTATAATTTTAACAATTCTTATAAATTTCATAATGGGTATATGTTTTTTTTTTCAGTTTGAGCATTTATTCGGGCATATGCTTTTTATAAGGAAATTTAATGATCTGACGCTGAGGGAATTTTTCTTCAAAGACATGACAAGACTTGTCTCAATAAATTCCATTATAATTTCCACGTATATGATTTTCTCTAAAGTATGATATTTCCTTAAATCTGGATCCAGGGTTACAGCAGTTTTGGCCAAATGAATTCAGAATGTTTAAATGTTAATGCAAACGGCAGTAAACTGTTTGGCATTCACTTTTGTCAAAATCACACAACCAAAATCGATGGTTTCTTTCGCACATCCATTCATTCTGACAGCTCCAAAAGTCACAGTGAAATATGCGAATGTTTGTAGAATGCTCATACACCCTACAAATTTATTATATTTTGGAGAAAGTCAATCTGGTTAATCGAGTCCAAAATGTATTAGCTATGTACCTAAACGGTACACTGTAACAAAAACATAATTCAATGAAAAATGTTGGAGTTTTCAACAACAACAAAATTACAGAAACGTGGCTCTAATTATCCACTTGCAATAAATAAGTCATAATTTTGAGTGTAAATTCAAAAACGTACATAAAAAAATATACGAATTATTCCATTTAACAAACAAATAAACAAGAGCATAGATTTTTTTTTAAAATAACATTTTAATAAATAAAATTGTCACCATATCTAAAACTCCAACATTAAATAACTATTGTTATTTAAGCAAATAATAGTTAAGAATGCTCTTGGAGAGAATTTCAAGAAAAGGAAAACAGTTTAAAACGCATTTTGCCCCTCCCTCCCCCTTAAACAATTTCAAGATGAGCCATATCTAAAACTTCAACAAATTCAAAGGCAAAAAAAAAGCTAAATCAAATAACAAACAACCTTAGTTTCTTCTGCAATTAGCCAGCATTGAATTATTAGGCAGAATTTAGCACCACCGCCATCAATCATTCAGTGATACCTGCCAAACGATGAGATGGCTGCGTTCCCCTTTGGAAAGTGATTGTGGTTTGGTATCAACGTTGTCACGAATAATGGATTCACCATCTTCATCTTCACCATCGCCTAGAACGAACAAGAAGATATCATGAGTGGGAATGTAAAAACCTGATATTTAAGATAAGCTAAAAAAAGTATTCGAGATGACACGGTTATGAATGTAAAGTCTGTTCACTTAAAACCTTGCGCAGCTGTGAACCATCTGACCGCACAAGGTTTTGAATGGTCCATTTTAATTGCAAAACAGCATGTTGATTGTTATGAATACTACCAAGTAATTTAAAAGCAGGTTATTTTAGTGATGCACAAATTTGCACAATTATTAAACACCTTTTCTCACCAGAAAACTAGTTTTTACAAACAAAAAATTGTGAAGTGTGAAGTTACAGCAAAGCCACATATATGAGAAATGTAAGAACGAAAACGGGACAAAACATAATAAAACTGGAAAACGTTAATAAAACATTCATGTGGATCAATGAAAAGTTTAAAAAACAAAGTTCCAAAATTTAAAAATTATGTGGAAAATTAATCTCCACATGACCAATGGATTTTCACACAGCAGGAAATGCGAATGTTTGAAGTTTTACAGTGTGGATTTAGATTATTTGGAATATTAGGTTCCTAACTATTTCCTTAAAGCTATGCGGCTATGTGTTAAATGACAACATCATGGGCGTTTTTCAGAAAATGGAGACATGCCGATTATCACCTGAATTCATGAATACCATCTAATTGTCAATGCCTTTTATCATAAACACAATTTTTGTAAAAAGAAATTCTACAAATTTTTTTTAAAAATGTTAATTGTAAAAACAAATTCTACAAATTTTGCTAAGATGGGTAATACTAATCCTACAAGTGCAAGTTTGTGCAACAAAGTGGCAAAAAACCCACAATGAAAAATATTCAAAATTCAAGAGTTTAGAATAAAGACAAAGGGATAATGAAAACTACAACAGTGGCCAACCACCAGATATATGCAAGCAAAGATAAAAGCCAGTTACAAGACAGAAACAACAATAGCAATTGTGTTTTGCATTGTATTATCTTTCAGGAGTTTCTAGTTAACTTCCCAATACCAATAGGTTAGAAAAAAAACAGAAGCAAAAGAGAAAGTAAAGAGAGCGAGTGTTGAACTTAAAAATAGTAAAAATCAAACATTTGAGTGAAAAGTGTCACTCCATAGACCCAGGGTAATGATGCCTGACTCCCAAATTAGTACGAGTAGGACAATTAATATTGTTTCTAATAGAATTGCATAGACAATGTGTATTTGAAGAGATGCGAGATGACAACCTCCATCTGTTGTACGTGTAAGACAAGGATGTCATTGATTTAGTTTTATCATTTGAACAATCATTGCTTTGGCACAGACGTCCAAGCGGATGATGGCAACTTTAAAACAAACAATGAAAGGAAACGAAAACGATAAAAATAATACTGAAACAAAACGGAAAAAAATAAATAAAAATGAATAAAGAAATCCTCGAAATCGATGCCTGACAAATAAGATGAGTGTATTGTGTAAATGGTACACTAATATAATGTAGGAGATGGGAGGGTTAGGAATCGTACCCAACTGGTCTAGGAGTGACTTCCATGGATGGTTTAATCGGCCGAATCCACTTGCCACATGATCAGATGACTAGCTGTATCTTCTGCCTCATCCTCTCCTGCCATTCAAACGCAAATCAAATCTTTCAGTCAAAATGCTATATCGCTGCGCAAAAATGACTCTGACAGCGCATCTAGAGAACTTTTTTTTCTCTCATATTTTTGATAACTGAACATAAAAAGTACATCTTCAACTACTTAAGGAAAAGGATACCAAGCGAGTGTTAAACATTTTAAAAACGACATGAACCTTGACAAGTGCAATATTTTGGGTTTTTTTTTTACCATGGTCTCACAGTTCTTTTAAAGCACTACGCAACGGGGATTTGACTAAAGTTTACTCGGGGGTAACAATACAATACTACAGCTAATATTTATTGTAACCTATTTGCTGATGATCAATGACCCTCAAAATGCCTTAAAAGTACACATGGAATCACACTGGTACAACCTCGGATGGCATGTTTGCAGTGCAAAAGTGTAAATACATAAAAATATAAATACAGTAATTCTAGAAAAGAAAAACGCTTCTTGCTGGTATTATCCCGTAAAAACCTAGTAGCCCTTACTTGTTCCACTTTCAGTTCCTGTACTCTACACATTCAATGGACAGCTTATGCATTTTTACAGCCAGATACAAATACGCGTGTGAAAAATACCATGTACTTACCAATTCTGAAGTCAATGTAGCCCTCTCCCCCTGAGACAACCAGCATGCACTTTGGTTTCCGTTTCAGGACGTCAACATCCTCACTTTTATGGTCTCTGCTCAACGGCAGTGAACCCTGGTTTGTAAGCAGAGCATTACTGACAGAACTCATGCCCCCATGTCCTATAACATTTTAAAATGTGATTAATTAACATTAACTTATATTTTCCGACATTGAAACGAATTCAATAATGCAAAATATGGCATCTTCAGAAAAAGCAAAATTCCAATACCGGGAACTGAAACAAAGAATTTCACTGCATCCCTGTGCCCATGAAAAGATAACTGAGCTTGGGCCATTGAACAGTATGGAATAAAACTTCCTGGCGTCACGACATCCTTACTATCGGCATAGACTCGCACAACACCACCAGGAGCACGACCTCCACTGCTGACTGTAGCAGCAGGTTGTTGATTGCTACCTGAAATTCAAAAATTAATTTAAAATTTTGAAATCAATCTTGGTTTGAGTACCGAAAATCGCTAACGAGGTAGCAGGCAATTTCACCTACACGTACATCATATAAATTTTACAGACAGCTGTCGACAAAAGAACATGTTCGGAAGTCGATTTACACATAACTCAAATCTTAAGTACTTCTTACCTAAATATTTAACCTTTTTTTTTAGTTAACTATCTTTACAACACTTTATTATCTCTATTTTACGATCAAAAATTCAAAAAATCCATATAGTTCGTAAATTGACGACTAGCTGTACTTCAAATCTGGCAATTTTGATGGAAATATTGTTAGGACGTATCTAATATTCATTCGCATTCACCTGTGATTTTTTTCTATGTCCTAAGTTAACTATTAAAAAAAATGTCAGAAAATAGATGACATTCGGGGGTCCGCTATGGTTTCTGATTCAAACTCTGAGAACAGTAAAATGAACCAATATCGGTCTACAATTAAATCTCCAATTTATAACTTAACATATTTTACATTCTTAAGCTGATTGAATATGTACCGAGTTGTATCAAATAAACCCCCAAAGGATGAAAATATAACATCAACTTACTCTCTGAAAGCGGCACCGAAATGATGACTCCATTTCCCGTTCCCATCCACAGTCGATCACAAGATATAAGTAAAGCAGTGATGCGTACGAAAGAAAACCCCAGTTTCCCTGTCCCTGTAACAAGGGAATGCATTGGTATAGATGACATTCGGGGGTCCGCTAGGGTTTCCGATTCGAACTCTGAGAACAGCAAAATGAACCAATATCGGTCTACCATTAATGTTCTTGACGTCAAAATGAACGAAAACGAAATTTCGAAAACTTATCAGTGAAAATAAACAACACCACGATATAAAACAAACGCTTATTGATAGGATAAGAGCACCAAGGAACCTTGTTAGATTCGGAACGGTCAAAGAGACAGAACTGATTAATGGTGACCAATATTCAAGCATGATTCGACGTTGATTATTAACAGAGGAGAAAGGTGACAGGTTATGGTTACATTGTTAGAATTAATAAACTGGATGATGGGTGTAACAACCGAATGAAACAAGCAAGAATTATTACCGAGCATTTTGCTGACGTAAGGTTCGATATCAACATCTTGGAGGTGTTGATGGGTGTGTGCGTGGTATAGCCTTAAAGTGCTGTCCAACCTTATTGAAACCCAGACCCCATCCCCTACCCACGCCATTTGACGGACTTGACTCTCTTTTCGAGGATGGGCATCAAAAGATTTCTGAAAATTCAAAAACGTCCAAATGCAAAAAGCTTCAAGTTGGCAGCTTACAAAACCTTTTTAAAACGAAACAGAATTGCTAAAAAAATACCTCGACTGCCATTGTCTTTGGATTAACAACGTGAATCTTGTTACGGTATCCGCACCACACTTTATTGTGAACGACCACCATGCAACGAATGCTATGGTAAGGACGTCCCAGATCCAACAGATGATAATTTGTCAAATCCCATTGTCCATCTGAGTTTAAAATACAGAAATGGACAGATCTTAAACACAAATGAGATTTAGTAAGAGCCCACTCTGGTCACTTTGAATTACATTAAACCTCCGAGAATGTTATGGTTGCATGATTATTCAACAAATAATTCTTAGGACAGTATGTTTTTACCTGCTGAACGATGAAATATGGCCACTGTACCATCCGCCAACGCCACTAAAACACGGCCTTTCAAATGTCTGAAAAGCCAGACAAGGGAATCAATATAACCGTAAAAAAAAGTCATCGGAAACTAATTGATGCCTTACTATTACTCTTACACAATGCTGAGAACCGAATCTCGCAATTTAATAGAATGGAGACATCTCTTCCATTGTGCAACAGCTGAATGCACATATATGCTGAAAAAAAGTAAAATACATTAAAAGAAATTCCAATTAAATTCAAAATAACTAATCAAATGTTCTTTCTTACCAGCCCCTTTGTGACCCCAACCACATTGTTGGTAAAACGCTACTCATTTTTTCCATTGCTTCAAAAGCAATTTCATTCTCTTTAGAGACCTCCGAGAGGCCGTCTTTAACCACGTCCGTGGGGTCCTTCACGAGCCTATTTTCGCGAAGTGAAGTGTCATCGTCCTCTTCGATCGCATGAGGGCACAACGACGGATCGAAAAGACTTTCGCAGTAATCAACTAAAATATACCACGGTTCTTTAAGTTTTCTTCCTGATCGAGGAAAAAAGATATTAAAGTTATATTGAACGTACTCTCTTCGCCTCTTTGTTGTCTGTTCGCATGATCTGGACTAGGAGACTGTGTTGGCGAAGCTGGGGCGCTAGTGCTTTGTCCGGCAGCACATCTCACAAAAGTTATGTTGCCAATCTTGCTTTCTTTATCCTTGCTGGAAGTTTTTTCTTCCTCCTTCCATAAAAACTTTTCAGAATCGTTGCCAATATTCTCACTACCTATCTCACAATCAAAGTCTCCAATTACTGGATAATCACTTTCTTTGGCACCTGGAAAAAGCAAACAGAATTACATTTTGCTGTCCAAGAATCCATAGTACCATTCAGCAACAATCGCAATGTCTTACCTGGCACGCTGGCAATACAAAGAATGTGTGATGAGCAAACTTGAAAGGACTCTAATATATCGGCAGGGTTGTTGGCATCGATTACAGTGACTTTACTAATCGAATGTGTGCTGGTGCAAATCCACGCAAACGATGAAAGGTTTTGTTCCAGCTCCTCGCTTTCAATTCGATCACGTTCTTGAGCCTGTTACGTAAAATAAAGCTTGTACAAAAGACCATGGCAAATAGAGAACCTAATGAAAAATAGCGACTGCATACTTTGAGTTCTTCATCGAGTTTATCCAGTTCCGTTTGCTCCCTTGCTATTGCAAGAGAATCCCCTCTCGATAGAGCTTCCGAATAAAAGACACTTGCACCGACAATTGACCCACCGTCACGAGTACGGCCACCTGTTAGGTTAACACCGGCAGCACACCAAATCTAAATAATTTTTTTTTTTAAATGCATTAGGAGGCCGAACTTCAAATTCCTTGGCATTTTCAAAGAAGTCAAACCATTTATTGAAAAACACTTTGCTCAACACTTGAGTACTTTTTTTTTCTCAAAATCAACATAATTATAAAATAAATACCTTCATTCCGGGATCTTTTTCCATTAATGGACGGCAATACACGGGTACAGGTACTGGTACGTGGGAAGAGCTTTTATTGCTTCCAACAGTATTACTGCTTCCGTTGTCAGGCGAAACAGCCTGTGTTTTTAAAGATGGAGCAGAGGCAGATGTTGGAACTTTAGCCGGGAGACTCCAGCCGTAGGCCTGCATTCGGCCATCATCCTTTTTCACGTGAGCACGGACTTGTTTGTATTGTTCCTTTCTTTCACGTGCCCTCTGAGCTTGCAATTTTTCTGAAGATCTGGAACATCAAATGGACAAGTAAAGAGATAAACTAGCAACATATTTGAACAATATTTCATACACGTTTAGCGGTGAATTGATAGGCAATGTCATTCCCAAAGCAAGCCAATTATCAAGCCAATGAAACTGATGCAGAAAATCCATTTTCATTTTCAGATCCTTGAAAAATAAGTGAGTTGTATCGGAATTAATAAAATAAAAGATTGCAAAGATACGAGGGAAGCAAGCAGAAAGATAAAAAATATTTTACGACCCATTACATTCGAAATGGTGCATGCATAGGAATTCAATGTTAGCATTAAATTATTTCCACAATACACACTAGTTTGCATTTTTTTTAAATTTACCATAACAATGTAAAATGACATGCATAAAATGAAAGATTTTAAAAAAAGTGCCATAGCTAACATTGATAACCAAGAAAATTTTATTTTCACTAAATTTCAATATGAAATAATAAATACACGCATGCATAAATCATGTTTATGCAATACATGTAATTGAAATGTAAAACTCAATAAATAATATGAACTATTTCAAATCTGCAGAGAAGAACATGCACAAGCAATAGTTATCAAAGTAAAGCTTCTAAGGATTCGAGGATCGGAATGCACAACCACACCAAAGAAAACGCCAAGAAGCTGTTTGAATGGATTTTAGAGAATATGTTCTGAACACTGGCAACGAAATAGTACAATTCACTGTCCATGAAGTCCAAGCCTTTGCGTCGGTCGCTCAGATTCTTCTTGCGCATTGTATCCAAAGCAGGACTGACATGGCGGGTTGGGGCATTGTAATGAACATTAACGTACGGAAGTGGCTTGCGCTGGGGTTTCTCCGATGCGCTAAACAGATTGCTGAAACTGAAATATAAATTAGTTTCAATTAGTCCAAAACTTGCACTCTTTAACTGATAAAAATGAACTGATACACGATTCAGATATTATTTCCCAACTTCGAAAAAGACTACTAGTGGGATTCTCATTTTTATACTAAAACCGAAACCCATGCCAGAAATTGTATGCATAAACGCACACCATGCCAAATAAAGTAATAGAGATGGCCCATGGCATGCTTTCATTCTTTCCGATTATACTTTTAATTAAGAAACGTCTTAATTACTTCTAATAGAAACAAATGCACTTTGATAAATTTAATTTAATTAATATCATATTACTCATTTAATGCAACTAATTTGCAATAAAATCAAATAAATATGTTCATCTATGGTCAAGTCATGCTAATATCGCCACAAAGACAGCACTTGCACAAACAAATGCCATTATCAGCCTTATTAAGATGATCACACGTTTTACTGCATTTTAAATAAATGTCATGCAACTAAAAACATTGTCTTAGATGAGTTTAGAAATTTAGGTATTTTGTAATTATGCCAGAAACGTTATTCAAACAAGCTCAATTGATGTTGAATATCAGAAATGAAATGGTGCAGTTCAGATTTTTAGATGTATTAATGCTTCATAACGTCTATTGTTGATAATTTAGTTTAGGGAAGGAAGAGTAAATAATTTAAAATCT
>JAQGAE010001568.1:0-22207 GCA_034696685.1 Julus scandinavius
CTAACTTCATCATCCATACGATTCTAAATTTTAAACCGAAAGCACAGAGCAAAATAGAAAACACAGAAACACGAAACATAAAAGCATGAAACATTCTTTCAGGAGCATGCTTCCAAAAGCAGAGATACACACTATAGGAAACACGAAACTGAAATAAAGTTTCTGCAAACAAATTTGTGTAAACGTGATTTCGTTAACATATTTCGTAAAGATGTTTGCTCAAGTGTATCTGTCCACAGCAAAAAAGCATTTCGAAACGATAAAAGTGTGCATCGTCTGCAATGAAGCGCGTGGATTATACGTAAAGGCCCTGGTAGGAGCGCCTTGACCAGGTAACAATGTTTCTTTTGATCTTCATCGCCTCTTGAGCGATCACCGAAATGTTTCATGAAAACACGTTTTTTTGGCCAAACTTTTGCTGAAACTTGCTTGCAGAAATCTGGTGAGCATCCGCATATCACAAACATATTTACGAAACCCTGTTTTTGTTTCGTGTTTCCTATAGTGTGTACTAGGCATTATAAGATAAATTTTGTATACTAAAAACTAACTAATCTGCTGCAGGTTGCACCATAAGAGGATACCTATGGTGCTGCCACAGAAAAAGTAGTCCCGCTGTATGAAATGAATCACGAGACAACTAAACATTCCTGCTTAGTAATGTTCCTACTTTCCCAATTTGTCATTTAACGTGAACCCAAACAAAAAAAACTTTGAACACGACTGGCATTTGAAAATAAACGTATACGTGTTCTAATTGCAAATTGGCAATGTGGCAATGAAATTGAAAGTTTTGAAAAAACATCTTTAAAAGGTGGGGTTTTTTTCAGGTATACTTCCTCAATTAATCGGTTGCTGCTGCCGTACCAAACTGCTAATTTTCACGAGAATTTTACGTATTACGATACTAATAAACACAAATTTCCCTAAACAAGTATGAATATTCACACACAAAAAATCCAGGGCAAACGCATGATACAACAGAATGATGTTAAGTTGACCATGCAGTCACGCCATGCAACGATTATAATAATAATAATTATTCGAGAGTTCAAAGTTCACGCTTAAGCTACGTTGTTCTCCAATTTGTAATTCAAATTTCCGGAACCTGTAGACAATGCAGTGATTGATAAGCATATTATTAAAACATAATTCAAGAAAATTATTACAGATAAGCCTACAGAATAGATATTGGAAACTTGCTAGAAGGGCATTAATCATGAGGATGTAACGCTAAAAAACCTGAAAAAGTAGACATTTGCAAACCTTGACACAACAAGATTTATCAAGTCTTATCTTTCGACAACAAACATTACTTTTCCATATCAACTTTCTAAGAGCCATGTTTCATAAAATAAGCAATTCCAAAGAAAAAAACAATGGAATTTTCGAAACTAAAAGAAGCAAAGAGGTCAAGAACAATGGTGGTACCCGGTCAAGCCAACAGGAAGTGCATACAGTCTACAGATCATTAAATATACTAATTTAATAATTTATGCACGTTTCCCAGAGCTGAAAATTAATATACGGATCCGGTCTGGATAAGCCATCTTTAAAATGGCGCCTTTGGAACACGTCTAAATACTTTCTTGTTGTTGTATCATCATCATCATCATTATTTTAAAACGATTAAAAAACGAAAACCTTCAATGCATAAAATACAAATGATCACTGCGAAAAATATGCAATATAAACATTTTGATGAACAATTTCCTCATGTTCAGAACTATTTAAATTTACGACTTATTCTGCTTTATTAAAACCGTATTTCTAGAACACATGAAATAAGTATAGGTGAAATTTCAAACTGTCAACCCTTAATCTCTCCTAAATACCAGTTCTGAGCTTGCATGACAGGAAGATGCAATGATGGAAAGATGCTGAAGATAATTTGTAACTTACGAAATGGATATCTGGGCTAACCTGTCCATCCTTTTCTGCTTATATGCTTTCACCTTGTTAATCATTTCGTGTAGCAAACCCCTTCGTGCTTCGACATAGATGGCCAGTTGTCTTTACCAACAATTACTGTCAAGATTTTGATACAAAGTTAAGCATTTTCGTGTGATGCTGAAAATTGACTTCAATCAACTTTTACGTCTATGAGGTTATACTTTGATGAAATCATACAGGAAGGCAGTTTGCATGAGGAAATGGTAGAGAACAGTTCTAAAACTGGATTATTTATAGTTTGCAATACTTGGAAAAATACGTAAAATATAGGAAAACCGATTATTGTTAGGTAAACTTAACAAAATATTAATCTGATGACGGTATTGCGGTCTCTAAATTGGTGTTTAACAAAATGTAAGACAGAAATCCAGACTTTCCCGAGGTTTTAAAAATTCAAGAACATTTGGGACAGTGGACACGTTTCTTCTGGTGTTCATTTCCTCTTTCCTCTTTCAATGACCTTTAAACTCAAACAGTAAATACCATTTTTAGTGGACGTCCATAATGGCCGGTTTTCTCTTCCCCCTCCCCCCTCTCCACATGGTGTCCGCAAGCCAGCATGGACCACCCCACCACCCTCTTGAGGACGTCCTTTTTGAATGGCCCCTTAGTGAGCTACACCGGACACCCTGTATACAAGTAACATATTGACTTTACAGCATCGCGTGACACTGACATCCCTATATATCGCTTTGCACCAGGCGTCTATTAGGGACCGCCGGTCAATATTTTCAGGGTCGCAGCTTACCTGGGCTTCCTGGCACGGAGTCATAGTGGCAGTTGACCATGACGCTGTGGTTGGCACCGTCCCTTGGGGCCAGCCTAACGAGCACGTTCTTGACCTGTCCGTAGGAGCTCGTGAACCCATCCTGAAAATCCAGGTTGAAGGAGCCAGAGGTTTTTTGCACGTCCACCTCAACGACGTGGATGGGCCTCGCTCTCTGCCGCACCAAGTCCGCCTGCCTTCGGATATAGTCCACGGCCAATACCTCGTTCTCGTAACTGCCTGTAGGTCGAGGTCCAAAGGCGGTGAGGGCCCTCAGATGGCTCCGTGCCCTCTCCTCGATGAAAGTCCCGGGGTTGGAAGCCTCGTCGTGCAAGGTGAGGGCCGTTGGCTCACGGCCGTGTACGTACAGGGCCAATGCGGTGAGGGCCGCGAAATAGACGAGCAACACGGCGAATGAACGTCCGGTGAGCAGGCTCCGGGGGCTCCTACGGCAGCGGTTATCGCCGTCCAGTAGGAAGGGCACGGCGCCGGCAGCACGGCCACCGCTGCCCTTCGTTCTCTGCCGGATTTCGGATTCCGAGACGCCGGACCTCAGGGGGGCCATGGCGGCGGGACGGTCTGTCTACGGGGGTGTGCTTCTTGGCTAAATGTCCGCCTTCACACTTTAGCGTCCCGAGATCGAATCTGGCTTCGAATTGTCCAGCATCTGAGATCGGATTCACGATTCGCGAGCTACGAAGTGCGCAAGCGGATAGCCCGCAAATCGCGATGGGACAGACGCCCTCTGACGGGAGAACTAGGAACTGAAGTGCCATCTAGCGGGGGTTGATTGGCGCTATGTTCGAAAACACATGGCTCGCGGGTCAAATGTGTTATTGTACAGTGTTTATTAATAAAATATACTTAGCAAAATACTTTATTAGATTACAGGTGTGTTAAGTAGAGCTTTTTACAATGGCTAACCCCAATGGTGTATCGAGTTATGGTGGAAGAAGGTGTTGGCCCACTAGTACTGTTCAATTTCGTGATTACTTGTGGCCCGTGGGCCGTGACTATAAAAAAAGTACTGTATACTCCCACGCGAAAACAAGATTCCTTGTATTAAAATGCATAATATTTTATAGGTTAATTGTTTATATAAAGTTTCGCCTTTATGGTAAAAGTGGTCACATTTTTTTATCGATGGGCCACAAGTCATCACGAAAATTGAACAGTTGGCCAACATCTAATTCCAATACCCAAATCTGAACTAAAGAAGGAATTTTGGTGGAAATTCCGCTCTCGATTTTCTGGTAATAATGATATATGTAGAAAGTTCTGAGTAAATAATAAGTAAAATTTAAAAAAATACAGGCCTTAATTGTGGACCAAGAAGTGGACATCCCTGCCAATATGGACTGCAATGCATTGCTTTTCAATTAAAATTGTAATAAGAAATTCTTAAAATTTATAGTTAATGGCCTAAACGAGACAACATCCATGAAAATCCTTGAGCAAATATATTACATATTTATGACTTCAAGCAAACTGTGACATCACGTGTCGTGCTTTTGTTATTTTGTTCCACATTTTTATTTACATATAAATATTTGTTCTTGCGAGTAAGGGACCTACATTGAAATGGACGCTACCTTAGCACATGTTTTATAAAGCTAATTACCTTTGCATACAACTAATCGACCAGTGACAGCTGTTTTGGGCGTCATAAAGCTACTGCCGCTCTGAAATACAAAAAAATGCATTATTTACCGTCCATGTTTTAACTGTCTCTCGGCATTTTAGGATAATTCCCTACAAAGTCAATCCTGGCACTGGATGCGAATCATAATTAGTTACTTACTGGCACATGCAGTTGGTACTGGAACAATGGTGACATCGTCAAGTGCAATAATACCAAATGTCCCGAGAGCATAAACAAAAACCTGTGTCAATATTAAGAGCAAGTATTACGAAATTGTAAACAATATGTACAAATGCATGAAAAAATAATTTGTTTTTCAGAAAATAAATTTTACCACCGTTAAACTTACTTGAAAAGATGTGGTGTTCATGCCCACTGTCACCTGGCCAAATTTCCACTGGGGGTTGTTGACATCCCACAGGGAGTTGGACGCCTTGATCCGTAGGACCTCATTGGCACCAACAGAAGAATTCGGCCTATCAGAAATGATCAATGTGGCATCTAGGAAAAAATAGGATATTTTAACAAATATTCGATTTTATGTTATGAATGTTACGAGATTCTGTTTTGATCCATATCTTTTCAATGTGGACAACTTACCTGGATGATCGCCTGCGGCCAGGAACCAGAAACTGAAGCAGGCCCCGACAGAGGGGTTTGTCAACTTGATGACCGGACTCTCCAGAATGGCCTGCTGTGAATCGGGCAGCCCTACCGGGTTGTAGTAGATGAAGCCGCATCTAGGGGCACCAAAGGTGTGGTCGTTGACGTTGCTGGGGGCATCCCACGTGTTTGCCAGGTTCCACGTGGTCGAACCGGCCACAGAACTGCTGGCCTTCCATCCACACATGTCATCGGTGTCGAAATAGCAATCGCCATCATTCAACTGGGCCCTTTCCGGTTTTACTGCAAGTAAAGAAGCGTTTCATCAGAAACTGGAATGTTTTATCGACTGGCGACTGGCACCGATCTATGCCACCAAAGAACAGTTACGGAATTTTCCAAGACCCAATAAAATGCCCACAAAAAAACAGATGCTCACTCTGACAAATGGACCCATCTCCGAATATCGGAAACACGGATACATCGTCCACAGCAATGTTGCCTAAAGTTCTCAGACCCTCGATACCTTCAAATACAATCTAAAAAAGCAAATTTTCATTTTATCCCACAATTTCGGTCAAATAATGACATCGGATTTTCTAACGCCTATTATCTGAGAGAGTGTCATACTTGCGTTCCATTGACCAAGGTGAAGGGCAGCTGAGCATACTCCCACTTAGGGTCCTGGTGGTTGTTCAGCCGCCAATTGGTAGTCTTCTTCGGATTCTGCTCAATGGTGGTGTTGGGGCCCACCACGCCCACTAGCAGCGCCCCGAGGCCGTCTTTGGTTGCAGTGAGGGCGAACATGTTGAACCAAAAGGTCAGACAGAAGCTGGTCACGGAACCATCAGTCGAGATAGGTGGACTTAGCATCCAGGAACGGTCCAATGGAGCGTGCTGGAAGTTGTTGGTGTCGAAGCGCACATAGGAAGCTGCAAAAATGACACAAGTGCTCCAGAGTTCTATTTTATTGTCACTAACTGGGAAACATTCCCTATTAAATAGGTCCTTTAAAAGCGCTGGACCTACCAAGTTTGTATTTGGGAACACGTGTGTGCCCGTATGGAAAGCCTTGGGATGGTTGTCCCCTGACTATGCTCCACAACGGCGGGCTATAAGGCGCTTGCCGGATGCTCTTGACCACGTAGCCGCAGTAATCGTCGTCGAAGGTACAGTCTCCAGGAGGAGCGGCTAGCGATGGCATAGCTAGGCAAAAAACATTGTTGCGTTACGATGGGTTAGTCACGACCACATCACTTCAGAGCACGCAAAGCATTTACCAGGACAGGCACCCGGTTGAAAACTGATGTCATCAATGGCGATGTCACTTTCACCCGTATCACCGATGGTTGCATCGATGCGAACCTGACATACAGTACACATTTTGAAATTGCAACTATGGCAGTCATTCTCGCCGATTAGCAGTACAATTTAAACAATAAGTTTTCAATTTTATTGTTGACACAAGAAGGCTCACCCGAAAATCACTTGCCGACACCAAAACTGCCTGTGAAGGAAACCACAAATCGGGTAGTCCAACCAATTTCTCAGGTCTTAGTTTCCAGATGGTCGATACCGAGCAATTGGTACCACAGTTTCCAGTTGGGACGAGCATTATACTGAGGCCACCTATCTTAGGGCCATAAGCCGACATCCAAAACGTGAAACAATACGGGGTGTTGGCCACTAAACAAAAATACGGCAAATCAGTATTCGGGCGGACTTTGAAAATTTAGTTTTTACCGTAACTATCGTAATAAGCTTTTGTTTCATCTAAGGCTTTTATGTGTATTACTTGAAAAAACGTAACAAATTTATTTGTGCTATTCATCGCACCACTCCAATACTAAGCATTTTTTAAAATTTATAGTATGTCAAGCGAAAAATGTGGGCTTATAACTGGACCCAAACACGTCTCATATATATTTACCTAAATTTTGCGGAAAAATAGGACCAAGAAGCTGAGCTTTGTCGCCTGATCGTCTAGGATAGGACGAGTCGATGAAAGCATAGCCACCAGGAGGACGTTTTGTATCGGTACTGGGATGATCCCGGAGTGGTCCGGTGATGGTGTTGGTGGTGCCACGCCCGAGATCCCACTGGAACTGAACAGACGGATCGATCACGTTCTGCCAGGAACAGAAATCCGCTTCGAAGCTGCAATCACCTAAAATAAAAAACCGAATTCGAAAATTCAGGCATACATAACCCGAAGTTCCAATGATTGAAGTGAAGGGCCTTACCGGGACAGGCACCATAAGTGAAGGCCGTGTTGTCCACGGCGGCATAGCCTTCGTACTTATCCAGAAGCTCAGACGGGACGGCGCTGAAGATGATCTGCAAAGGGCCATCTAGCTCTTAGCAAGGAAACGCAAACGACATAAATCAGTTAAACATGACGTCACTCGCCTGAAACTCTGTCTGCGATGTGAAGCTGAGGTGACCCGACTCCCATCCTCCGTCCGTGGTGTCGTTCTTCTCCCAGAGCAATGCAGTTTCGTAGCTCAGTACCTTCCGTTTTTCCAAAGTTGTTGAATTGTCACTGTCGTACACGACGTTGTAGAGCAACAGCAGCTGTAGAGAGTCGATGCCCAATCCGTAGAGGCTGTACTGGAAGGCGAAGCAAAGTCCGGCAGGGTCGGTGGCCCGATGCGGACTGCTGACCAACCATCCGTTTCTGGATTCGCTGAAGTCGAAGTGAGAATCCCCCACGTCGAAAACGGCGTAGTTGCCTAATTCAAAGTTTAGTAAAAACACATGATCCATCAAGAGAGACTATGCAATTTCATCCATTGAGAGTAAAGTAGCATGGAATTTCATTTTGAAAATTTCTTGAAAGCCTTTGACCATAAAAAGGCAAATTTTTATCTATTCCATTACAAATGTTTAGTCCAGCGCCATCATTAGCTTTAACATCATGTTCTGCATACTTCACAATGCTGGCAGAGCTTACCCTCTTCCTGTCCTTCGGAGTCCACATTGGGGCCGCCCAGGAAGTAGGCCTCACGACCGCTGCCAAGAACCCAACTTTTCTTCTGAAACAGGTCCTTGCCACTGTTCATCTCCCAGATGTCGCATGCGACAGATTGGTTGATGAGAGTACGATTGAAGTCGCAGCTGAATACGGTGTCTTCCGTCTCATTGGCACGGCCAAGCAACTCCTCGTCCATGTCCATTTGCAAGATGGGGTAGTAATTTGTCCCTTCATCATCGTCGTCGTCCACCTAGAAGCAAAATTTTAGCTGTTGGTGCATTGCTACTAATTCAGAGAGTTTATGGTGCCTCCTTGAAAACTTGTCTTTAAAAGTCTGGCTTCAAATTGGTATTTGATATTGGGAGCAGACATCACATTACATTGTTTTCATCACATTTGATTCAGATTTTATAGAGCTTACTTGTCAATTCTGCTATGGAAGGGAGTGGTGTTTACGAAAATTGCATTTCCTAATATCTGGTTCAACAACGCATTTGAAAAAAATCTTTTTAGAAAACAAAATGCCGATGTGTTGCTAACATTCGGTTTCTCAAAATGCCAGTGTTGGCATCTGCACTTTTCATTCGGGGACCTGGGTTCAATTCCCGGGTCGCTTGCCATATGAATATGGTTTTTGTGGTTTTCCACAGTTGTTTCCAGGCAAATGCCATGATAGTTCCTCTAAAAATCGGTCGCGACAATGCTCCTTCCTCTCTTCATATATATCTAATACAAATTACCAAACAATACAAAATACAAATCCAAAATACTAATACCAATTTCCAGGTGGGCCGAGTCCCACAGTGCACGTGCGCTTACTTCGTAGCTTAATTATGGCATATGCGAGAGAAACGAAGCGTTTCACTTTTCGTGACGTTCAGGCCAATTTTCCCTATTGCGCCTATTGCGCCTAAACTTTAGAAATTTCACTTCAAAAATGTGAAAATTCATCAAACATTTCGAATTTTTGTTCAAAACAAAATAAAACAAAATCGCATTGCATATAATTTTTTAATAACATTTCTCAAAATGTGCACGAATTTTTCTTAAAATACACAATTATAGTCGCTAGGTTTTACAATATAGATTTCAATGGGTATTTCGAAGAACAGCCCTGAATAAGAGTTTTTCTACGTGTGATCATTTTACAAGTGAGATCATTTACAGTGTTTCACATAAGAAGCTAATTTTAAAATGATACAATAGTAGTTATAAGCATTAGTAGTGCTACAAATTGGATACCATATATATACAAATTTCACAATTACGATCCAAAGTTTCCATCACAAATCACCATATTCTCGATTAGTTTAGGGCACTGGAAGAAACTTTGTGAAAAATTGGAACCAATCAATATCGAGAACCCCGTCATTGGCGTGCTGATCGTAAAAGGAGAAGTACAGGTCGTGCATGCCTTTTGGAATGTATGAGAAGTACACACTGAGCGTATGATATTTCCTATACGATCCAGTTGACCCAATGTCGATGGTCACAAACGGTAGGTTGTCCACACTGTCTAAATGGAGGCGTACTTTGACGGTTTGAGACGTGCGAATACCAGATCCCATTCGCAAGTGGATTCCTCTAACTCCATCGCAAAAATTGACGTTGTAATAACCGATGACATCTCCTTGTTGTATATTGCCCAAGACTTTAATAGTAGAGACATGGTTGTAACGCTCGACACCCAGATTGAAGTCCAAGTCCTCTGCCTCTATTCTGGAGAATGCGTCAGTGCCATTCAAACAGTGTCCTGGTTTTTCCGTTGTGTTTTTGGAATGTCCGTCCACGCTGACAATGGCAGTCATCGATACACAGAAAAGCAGAAAGCAGTTTAAAAATGCCATCGTTGTTGTTCAACGCACTTAATTGGTTGTCGTGATGTACAGAGCTTGTTGTCCGAAGATTTTTGAAAATGATGCTTCCAAATTTATATGCATCCCTAGAGATCTCTTATTGGTAATTTCGCGAAATTATAACTTCCTCGTAGATAACCATAGAGAAGAGATAAGAAATTCGGAGTAAATAAGATCTTCTTACTAAGAATTTAAGGCATTACAAATTAATAACTTTGGCAACCAATCAGTAATTTTTGTTTTCAAGAACACATTTTTCCAATAATAAATCTAGAAGTTAAAATGAAAATGTAATCTGACAACCCTTGCAAAATAACTCATTTAGCATAAGACCAGACCTTAAGCAAATAAGGGGCCTTTCAGAAATGACATCCCCGATATTCCTTCAAAAATTGACTCTCCCCCTGACTACACGATGTCCATTTTAGCCCAGACACCTCTCCTTCATAGATTTTCTTCATTTTTTTTTTGCAAAGTTTTGGTGCCTAGAAAATTTGTTGGAACATACAAAAGGTCATGCATCCTATAAATTTTCAAGCACACGTCTTGCTATCAATTCCAAGTTATTTTTACAGAACTTCTGATTAACGGAAATTACCTGACCTCGAAGGGAAATTCAAGCATAAGATTGGTGTTTAACAGAAATTTAGGGATATTACACGACAAACAAGGTGGGGCATATGTCTGGGTCTCTCAAATATCTTTAAAACCTCAGGCACTAAGTAAAATGTGCTTACATCATTGAATAGGATATGTGATATAGGATTGAATAGGATAATTAGTGCAATGGTAGTGCTTGTGACATTTATTATTGATCGCATATCTGAAAAACGTAACTGTGTTTTTGGTGATGTGTGCATTCTTTCATAGTATTGAGCAAGGCAGGAAAACTATCTAACACTAAATCGTCAGCTTGAAGAGCAATTTTAATATGCTCAAACTAAAACTACATAAAAAGTGAATGCCCTCAATCAATCTTAATTTGGAAAGATTTTCTAATTGGAAATAAGCCAGATAACAGTTAGAAAAACATATTTATGGAAAAGAAAACATGCTGATTGGTTGCTGAAAGAAAGCTTCCTTGTTCAATTTCGTCTAAAGTGGTAATTAATTTATAAATTAATTCTAGAAATTTGCATTTACAATGAAATTAAATTTATTTACTAAGAATTGCAATAATAATCGAGCATATAAAATGTGGAAACATCGCGATCATCTACAAAAAGCTTTGGACATCACGACAACTAAGAGCTTCGAATAACCATGATGACATTTTTCAACCACATTCTGCTTATGTGTGTATCGATGGCTTTTGCAGCCAGCGTGGACGGACAATCCAAAAATGTAACTGAAAAAACTTGCCAGTGTTTGTTCGGCATTGAGGCATTCTCCAGGATAGAGGCAGAGGACTGTGACTTCAATCAGGGTGTCGAGCACCACAACGTCTCTACGATTAAAATATTGGGTAGCATAATACAAGGAGATGTTATCGGCTATTATAACGTCAACTTTCGTGATGGAGCCTACGGAATCCACATGCGAATCGGATCTGGTATTCCATTGTCTCATACCATCCAAGTACACCTCCATTTGGACAGCGTGGACAACCCTCCTTTCGTGACCATCGACATTGGGTCTACAGGAACATTTCGCGACTATCATACGCTGAGTGTGTACTTTCCACACATTCCAAAAGGCACCCACGATTTATTCTTTACCTTTTCTGATCAGCACGCCAATAAATGGATTCTCGATTTGGATTGGTTCCAATTTTTCACAAAGTTTCTTCCGGTGCCCTAAACGAATCAAGAAGACCTGTGATCGCGATAGACACGTTGCCTCGTAATTGTGGAGTTTTTATACATTGTATTCAATTTGTTCCATAACTAATGCTTATAACTATATATCATTTAAAACTTAGTATGTAAAGTGATCACAAGTAGAATAAAAACTGATAAAACCATAACTGCTATTTGAAATATGTATAACGCTCATTAAAACGTATTTTTAAAAATGTAACCTAGCTATAATTATGAATTTACAGAATAAATCCTGTAATGTTGAGAAACGTATCATTAACGAATGACACGAAATGAAAAATTTGTTGTTGTTTTTTTTTTTGGTAAAAAAATTCGAAATAAACGTTATATTTGCAGAATTTCTTGAGTTTGTTAATGGAAAATGACACAGTAGAAATCTTTGAAAAACTATTGGCTTGTTAAGAATGCAATGTAATGTTGCATTTTTGTAAATAAATATTCAAAAATCACGATAATGGCAATGTTAAGACAAAAACTAACATCAGAAATTCTGGCGTTCTTGACCGATGATATTAAGAATTATTTGTGTGTTTTTGAATTTGTATCTTTTGCCAAGAAATCATGTTTGTTGAAAGTGTAACGATTATAACTAGGTATACGTTTTAATCTATTAATCAGGGGTTCTTTTAAAAAATGGAAAATATTTTAATGCAAAATACATGCTACTTACTATAAACGACTATGGTATTTTTGAATCTATAGGTTGAATTGAAAACAAGCTAAATTCAATGATACAACTTCACATATTGTCGGTATTGAACCTAGGACCGCTTTAATCGCTTGCTAATGATGTGAACATCAGATCAAAAATACATAAAAAAATGAGCGTGATGACAGCACATATCCAGAGGCGAATTTCTTATGGAAAACCAAAAACAATGATTGGTTGTCATTTTCAATGTCATCTTAGTGATAAAACAATTCTCCAAATTTCTAATACTCGTATCAGCAAAGAAATTGAATTTACCAATATAAGAGTTTCTCATAGGCGTCCATCATCTCCAAAAATCTCTGGAAATCACGACAGCCAAGAGCGTTGAACAACCACAATGCCATTTTTCAACCACCTTCTGTATTTCTGTGTATCGGTGTGTATATCTGTGTGTTTAACTGAAAAAACAGGCCACTGTTTGATCGGCATTGACGCATTCTCCAAAATAGAGGCAGAAGATTGGGACTATAATGTGGGTGTCATACAACACAACTACACCGATATAATCATGGGTAGTATAGAGCAGGGAGATGTTATCGGCTATTACAACGTCAACTTTCGCAAAGGAGTTAGTGGAATCCACATGCGAATAGGATCTGGACTTCACATGTTTAGAACGGGCCAAGTACACCTCCATTTGGACAGTGTGGACAACCCACCGTTCGTCACCATGGACATTGGGTCAACCGGATCGTATTGGAAATATCATACGCTCAGTGTGTTCTTCAAATATATTCCAAAAGGCATGCACGACCTATACTTCTCCTTTACCGATCAGCAAAATAATAAAGGAATTCTCGATATTGATTGGTTCCAATTTTTCACAAAGGTTCTTCCAGTGCCCTAAACTAATCGAGAATATTGTGACCAGCGATGGACACTTTGGCTAGCAATAGTGGAATTTTTATATATTGTATTCAATTTGTAGCACTACTAATGCTTATAACGACTATCCTATTATACATCATTTACAAATTATATTTTGAGAAATGTTATTAAAGAATTACACGTATTAAGAGAGATTTTTTGATTAATTTGTTAATGGCAAATGACACACTATCGGATTCTTTGAAAAACTATAGATTATTTATTTGCTATGCTTTTTTTTTTAGTAAAAAATTCTGTATTTTTTAAAAGAAATATTAAAAACCACACCAGTGCCGATGTTAAAACAAAAACTAACATATAAATGATAATTTTTAATATCTGCGGTCTAGAAAATTTGTTTTGAAGGCCTTTTCAGGTATAGGTCACTAACTATAATTTTCAAATGCAATTTGTTGCCATGGGGCCTTATAAAGTGTTTATGAAAGTTGCATTTCTGAATCTAGGTTTAACATAAAAGAAACCATATTCATTACATGTTCACTTATTTTTGGCACTGAACTTAGGACCGCTTTAATAACTTTATTGTAATGTGAACATCAGATCAAAAATATGAATCACGAAAATAAGCACAATGACACTGTGACGCGTAATGGCCAAATAGGCTAATGTGACAATACGAATTGCTTATGAAAAACAAGAAACGCCGATTGGTTGTAGTAGCTATAAATTTTCAATGTCATCTTTTCTACGAATTTCTTATATCAGATTTACCAATATAAGAAATCTGTAAGCATCAAAGTCTCCAAAAACCTCCGTGCATCACGTTGAACAACAGTTCACTATGGAATTATTTAGCCATCTTCTATTTTTCTGTGTATTATTGGCAGTCATTGTCAGCGTGGATGGACAGTCCAAAAATTCAACTGAAAACACAGGTCACTGTTTGATCGGCTTGGATGCATTCTCCAAAATAGAGGCAGAAGACTATGACTTCAATGAGGGTGCCACACGATACAACTATACCCATGGTCACATCATGGGCCTCATACAACACAGAGATGTCCTCGGCTATTACAACGTCAACTTTCGCAACGGAGCCAACGGAATCCACGTGAGAATCGGAACTGGTGTCCCCTCGTTTCGACACTTCAAAATGAACCTCCATTTGGACAGCGTGGACAATCCACCTTTTGTGACCATCGACATAGGGTCAACTGGAGGATTTAATAAGTTGCACACGCTGAGTGTGTACTTTCCATATATTCCAAAAGGAATTCACGACCTATACGTTTCTTTTTCTGATCAGCACGCCAATCCAGGCCTTCTTGATTTTGATTGGTTCCAATTTTTCAAAATGTTCCTTCCGGTGCCCTAAACGAATGGAAAGGATGGGGAATCCAAAATGGATGCGTTGTCTAAACTTGGCAAGTGGTAATATGTGCTCACAATGCTGATCCTTGTATCTTAAAAAAATGAACTGCCTATCTGATAACTTAAGGGGGATTATTACAACCCTATCCCTTTCAATGGGTAAATTTGAAACGACACTCACAGCCAAACAAAAAGAGATTACATAAAAATAAAAACTGTTTAAAATAGGTTGATGGATCGATCAGCAAGTGCATATCATATTGTTGTTTTTCACTTTGAAGTGGTAATTTTTTTAAATAAATAAACAAGTTTGAAAAATGTCCGTTAATTTGAATTCTCGTGCTGCCACCTGCTGGCAGCATGTGCTAAGTTTTAAAACTTATTTATTAATTTTAAAAAAATCCACTAGTTCAAAGTGAAAAACAACAATATGATGCACTTGCTGCTCCATCAAGCTATTTTAAACAATTTTTATTTTTATTTAATCTCTTTTTGTTTAGATGTGAGTGTCGTTTCAAATTTACCCATTGGAAGGGATAGGGTTGTAATCCCCCTTAAAAGTGTTAACAAATTGACAAACTAATATCGAGTGTTTGTGCACTTGTAAATCAACAATTCAACCGATTTTCAATGAAGAACAAGAAGCGCTAGTTTGGTGGCTTTAAGCTTCTAATTTTCAATGTCATCTTACTAACGAGCAATTAATTAATTAATTGTACGAATGTTATTCAAGAATGACACCCAATTGGCAAACTGCCAATTTTTCAATGGATTTAGATAAAGTTTTTGCAAAAGTGGCATTTCTGACTCTGGTTTTCTTAAAATCAAGTTATATCAAAAATATGTTCACAAATATTGTCCAGATTGCATGACTTTAGGACCGTTTTAATTACTTGGTTGTAGGACCACTGAGACGGCGATTTTCATGAAATTTTCGTTCAGTTTGTATCGTGTTACTTAAAATAAGTGTACTTATCCGTTTTCAACGACAATGAGTTTAATATATAATGCAACAAATCCATTTTAATACTTTGCACGCCCCTTAGCCGCCCACTCCACTAGCCACCGGCTCCCGGGGCAGCTTTTACAAGATGATTTTGAATAAGTTTTACAAATAAAAAATAATTCATGTTTTTTTCCTTACCTGGAGCTCGCGTTTAAAGCCGTTTATGTGACCAGCATTTGCTTCCAGCATAAAAAGTGCCAACAGCAGAGTGACCAAAGCCATAATCCAAGATGTCCGAATTGTCGCCATTGCTACTGTCTATCTGCAGAGAATGAAGCAAAAGCATCCCAAAAAACGTCCTAAAAATGCAAAATCGGCGAATTTTAGAGCTCATTAGCATTTTGGGATTAATGAACGCGGTTTAGCAACTCTGGTTTCATTTAGAAAAAAAAATGCAAATGCAGCCTTACAAGGGCCCAAATTGATGCCATTTCCCGGTTTTACAAATATCGACCTGCAAAATTGAATAATTTCAAATATCTAATTAAAAAAACAAAACTCAAATAGGCAATTTCGGGAAGAGGAAGGTCAACAATCAGAGTGGAACATGATGATACCAGCAATGGCAATAGAAATCCGAACGTATATCATTATTGTTATTAATATTTCACAAATGTGCTTTGAAAGGACTTCCTAAACAACTTCAATTATGATACGCCACGATAGAAAAACAATAAGCATTTTGGCTTGGGGTATTACATTTAGATTACCCAATCACCATCTCCAACTATAAAAAATGACTGCGTATGGAGTAGTAAATGGGCGTAACCATGTTGAAAATATTCCAAACAGCACTTCTATTAACTACCAGGGAATACCAAATATAATATTAGGACCAATTGTGACATGGATTTAAATTACATAGTATTTGGAATATGTCGATTATACAAAAAATACCATGCCAGAGAGAAATATTTTTATTTTAGAACTAGGACATCTTGTATAATAGCGAATTTTGTTTCGAACATAATGCGAAAGTATGCAAACATTTTTTCCCAAAACTTAATAAGAAATTTAAGCACCTTCATAAATTATTCTTGCTACATATTCTGCCAATTTTCTTAGCAACACGTCACTTGTTGCTATATGGCTACAAATTATATAATAAATATTGCGATTACATTTTTTGTAATTGTACGGCAGAATTGATTGAACATATGACGTCATTTACATTAAAATGTGACGTCACAAGTGAGTGTATTTCGTATTTCCCGCGTCTAATCCACACTTGCAACTAGAGCCACTAGATGGCAGAATCCGAAACGACTAGCCTCAGTGCACTTGTTCCTCAAAAAACTGATAGCCTCAAAACAGGCTCGTTTTCGACCAAAACAACAACCTAGGTGCACTATACTACATCCTAATTATGACTGTGTTAATTTTTAAAATCTCCAAGATTCGAGGGCAAGGGATCTTTCTTAAGATAGGGGCCATAGCCGTTGCTCTTCTGATCTGCAATATTCTGCTAGGTAAGCGCGATTTTGGCTGAAGAACCGGCATGATTTCGATGTCTGTGAATGTATGCAGGTTATGGTATTTTGTTGACAGTGACAATGTGCTTCTACGTGACAATGTTCTAAGTTCAGTTGCACGATTTTGATTTAATAAAGTTATTTTTTAAAGCATGTATGATTAGTTTTCTTATTTTGTTTTCTATAATTTAAATAAAGGGTATAAGTGTGTGCGTGGTTTATGCATGGGGCATTTCCATGGGGACTATAGGGCTGCCCATAAATGTATCACACAGTTTGGAAATTGGAATGTTTGGGCCTATATGGAAAAGGATTAGTTGAAAATATGGAATATGTATTTTTGACCATATGTACAAATTCGGGATAACGCCCAAAATGGCTATAATAAAATGACCAAAGTTAATTTTGATGGCAATCATGAACGCCCCCCCAAGTACATAAACAGATAATTTCAATATATATGTATTTCACATTTAATGCAAGTAGTTTGCAAGAGATAGCAAAGTTTGAAGATCTCGCTGAAAAAAATGTTCAAGTATCAATGGGCCTTATGCAGAATGACGTCATGGCCGGACGGCATCACGTGACACGCATGGTCCAAACCCAAACAATTGGTGCATTGGCAAATATTCAAATTGTACACCGATCCGAATAATCTATGGTGATTTGCAAATAAGCCCCAGACCATATGCAAACTTCGAAACTCGGCAGTGCTACCATGAACCTCTTCCCGTTTTTATCGTGCGTAGGCTACTATTCTTACCGTGCCACAACGTCCGTCAACCTCCTCGACTTCTTCCCGGAAGCCGGCAACGATGGCAGCCGCATCACGTGGGCGCACAGCACCAACAGCAAGCACTCGTTGGATGAGGCCTTGCTGAGTGAGTATCTCGAAATCACATCTAGAAAAACAAGATAAGATTCAGTATTTAAATTGCAAGAATCTATAAAGGTGACGAATAGCTATGCCAATTTCACCAATCGCGTAATCGGAAAGTCTTACCTGTTCGGGGTTTTTCCATACAGGTAAAATGATGGTTCTCGAAGCAGATGTAAGCAAGTCCAGCAGGTACGGGCGTTCCATTCCGATCATGGCCCATCCTCCGACCACCGTCAGCGACCTCACCCTGGACCAATGGCTCGGAGAAGTGGGCAAGTTCCGAAAGGGAGTTAAGCTAAACTTCAAGCACATCGAGGTCGTCGAACCATCTATAGAAATAGTAAAAGAACACATTACCGAGGTGAATTTCAAGGACATCGTGTGTCGGCTTTGTCCGTTTGTGAACGTTAATGCAGTTATCAGAAATGTTCGAGAAGAGCAGCAGCTAATCATGAAATTAAAAAGCAAAACAATTTTCTTTTGACCCAATTTCAGATAAAGTTCCCCGTCCTGCTAAGTGCCGATATACTCCAGGGCCCCACCAACACCATCTCGGTGCCTCTCAAGGCAGAAAGGTTCCTCAGCATCAGCAAGCAGCTTCCATCAAGCATTTTATCTCTGGGTTGGACCACGTTCCTCGACCCCAACGTCCCCTTCCCTGCCTACACCCGCCCCATGGTGGACGAAATGATCGATATTCTCAAACGTGCCGATGTGACCCAGTCGGTGACCTTCTCCCTTCGTGCCTGCATGGCCAAGAACTCTATCGACCAGCTGAAACATCTGCTGGCCTCCGTTCCGGAAAGCACGCTCACCGTTTGGTCCAGCCAAGGCGACCCCATATCGGCCGACGACCTCATCCGCTTTCGACGCCACTTCGACGTCAAGCAAGTTTACTACGACCTCTGCAGCCCGCTCCGGGAAGAGTTCTTGCAGAGCATATCCAGAAACGAGTTCCGTTAAGATGAAAGCAAACGCCTTACTCTGCCTATATCTGCAGTGCTAATATTTGTATAAGACATAAGTCGTAAAGAACATGTCTTCAAGCAAAAAATCGTACCACAGACTCTCGACAAAAATCTTGGCATTGCAGGTTTAAGTCGAGAAGGGTGTTTACAATTGTCTTACGTAATTCCAACGGCCGCGGTATTGGTTAAAATTGGTTGCAGAAAGCTTTCAACCATTGGTTATTGTTTTTTACATTTGTTATTTGCGACAGCGATGGTCACAAGGGTATAAAAGTGAAGGATATAAGTTGATTGCATGCATGAGGCAACGAGAAGTGATGAAAACGAGATTTCAAACAACTGAAAAACAGTGAAATCCACTCGTAATAGATGGTGTTTGCCTGTGGTCAACTACCAGATCATGGATTTGTGGGAAAGGGTTTGCTCTGGCCGGTATTCATTCCATCGAATTCATTCCAACATTTTGCAACCACATCATTATGTAAACTTCACTAATTTTCATTGCTACAATTTTTGTAAAAATCCACAAAAACAGGTAAAAAGGGCATTCTTAATCATTTATAGTCGAAGTGTAGAAATGCATCATATGCCACCTCGATTAGCTTTCCACAAGTTTTAGCGCAGATATCGATTTTCCAAAAATTCAATTTTATGAATTGTGTCAATAGTGAAATTTTAAAATAAAGTATTGTCATGAAAACAGCCTGAGGAAGAACTACTTTCTGGGATGTAAAATAATGGATTATTTTGGCAATCAAGCTGTAAGCCAACTATCTCCAGACAAAAAATAGTGCTTTTGTCTGGATGTTGTAAGTATCAGAAGGCGAAAAAAAGTGCAGTGCAATTAATAATGAGCTTAACATTATCCCAAAAAAGTACAATCAATAAATTCAGCTGGTTTTTTTTGCAGTTACAGAATCTGCTCTTTTTGAGATCTAAATTTGTGATAAAATGCAAAATATTTTATTTTTCTTCTTCTGCATAGAACTTGAATTGCAGTACAGATACATTAAGAATTACAAAATAAGTACAAAGAAAACAAACAATCATGTGCTTAATTTTCAAAAACAGCTTGATGTCATTTTTTGGCCAGTGCACAATATAAAATTGACATCAATCTCAGCTTCAAATTCGTTCACAGTACCGCAATTCTGATCCTTGCTTAAGGCCGGACTCACAAACCTAAAAACTGTTCATCACATTTTCTATTTGTTCACAACAGAAAAAGATAAATTTACTTAGTAAGTTACTTACCAAGTAACTTTCAGGATGACATTAGCGACTGGTTAATTCGAGACACTTTTCAACAGTTGTTGGCAGTGCAACAACGAGGCTTCAGCCGGGATGAAGTTCAAAGACATCACAAGTTAGTTGTCCATCGCTTGTTCCACCATGACTGAGAATAGTTGCTGTACAAGGTGTATTTGTTGGAATCAAACCCATCTTGACTATGTGTTTCTGCAGAGTTCTTTCAGATGGCAAGGGGACGACATGGTTTTTCACAAAACTGTATCCTCTATTTCCGCACACCATCCTCAGTTGCATCGCCTTCTTCATGGTGGATTCCGACCAAGAACTGCCCCTCATTTTCCCCTTTTCTAGCAAATGCAGCTGGTCTTCACCCAAAATCTTACCCAAGGATTTTTTCAAACGATCTCTTTCTTCTTCTGCCTTTCGTCGCTTTTTCCCTTCATTCATCAGCATGCGCTTTAGGGCTGCAATTTTTTCGTCGGCATAATGAGCTCCTTTATGATAGCTGTGATAGTTGGCATCTGTCCGTTGATCCAATTCGCACGAGCCACTGACGCTTTCTAAAAAGTGGGGGATTTGGAAATTAAATAAAATAAAGAAAGCAGTGTCACGAAAGAATCTAAACTCAACGACACCTTACCTATCACAATTCCTTTACTATATTGCAGAGAAATTTCATTTCCGACAATATTAGGAGAAACTTGTTCGCCAATGCCAAAAATCGCATTATCATTTCGAAGTTTGAGGCGACTCTGCTCACCATAGTCCGCATCATTTACTGAAAAATCATGAAATCATTTATAAAATAATGGAAAATTGCGTCTAACCATGAACTTTTAATGGCCACAGTAAATTTGTACCTATAACAATTTCATCAGCTGGCTGCAGAGGAACTTCCGTGCATAAAAGATCGACTGACATCTGCTCTTGACCTAGACTGCTAACATATGCATGATCCTTTAAAGCCTGGCGATTTTGTTCATAGTAATCAGCAGAGGTTAAGTTTTCAAGAACGTGTGTATGTGATTCATAGCAGTCACTTGAACTTCCTTTAAAATAAAGATTATAAACCTTTTTAAATATCTCAAATCGTTTCCATTCTATGATACTGCATAGGATAAAAATTCTTACCTATACAAGTCTCCATAATTGAATGCAAAGGAATTCCTGGATCTTCGACACAGGATGAAGTCTGCAACAAGCAATCAACCACCACATTTGTTTGATCTTTTAAGACCTGTTCAGTTTTCGATTTTCCGTTTCTTGGCCATGGTTGAGTAGAAAATATCGAAGGAAGTGCATTTGGTTTCAGTTTCCTTAGTCCATCAGCTCGGTTTCTTTCAAACTGATCTTCAGTGAAATGATCCTATACATATCAATAGTGATAATACGATGAAGTAACTATCCTTAAGACAACAGCGCTTCACATATACATGTCAATGCTCAAAATTAGCATATCACAGTAACTACTTCCCAAAGCTATAACATTTTTCTTTATTTCTAAATTTTTCAGGTAGCCATTGTACCTATAACTAGCATAACTTATTAAGTTATGTTTTATGTTTCTTTATTCATATTCTATTATATATTTTCAATATTTGCGTTAGTCTAACGCTTGATACATTTTGAGAACTATTTGAACTTTTACGTCCATCAAGGGAGTGTCAGAACTCATTCAAATTTGCCGCCAACTGATTAGCTAATCTTGATGTGCAGACAGCAGTTTGAGCTGCAATTTTTCAATTTATTTTCTAAAAACAATAACAAGGAAATCATATCTACCTCACACAAGCGTGTATTTTTAGTTGCTTCGAAATATTTGTTACGATTTATTCTTTGGAGCCAGATACCTCTTCTCTTCTTATTTCGTTCTCCAAAAGGAATACTGAACAACATTTTCCCAACGGATTTGCCGTCATGGCCAGTTCGATTGGTGCATCCCGCAGCACAGCAGCCTGGCATTCTGTCAGAATACTTCAAAACACCACTTTCAAGTGTCAAGTCAACTCATTTAATCACAATGCAGTAAAGGCTCCTACACACTGTCACGTTTTCGCTACGGCGCGTCCGTTGCGTTACGTTTAAGTAGGCTTACGTTACGGCGA
>JAQGAE010001569.1:0-22206 GCA_034696685.1 Julus scandinavius
ACTTGAATTCAATAAAAAGCCTGATTTTTAAACCAAAATTTAATAAAGAAATTCAGTCAACAGCACCCTGTATTCCCCGGCGGTCACTTATCCGGCTACTGACAGGGCCCGACGTTTTTTTACTTAGGCGCTTCAGACGAGAACAACATGTGGTGTTCGTAAACCATTCGTAAGCAGACGTCCGTAAACTAAGATATTCTACTGTATACACATTTAAAATATTATCTGGCAATAAAATATTAATTTTGATCAAAACTGTATTAAATCAAATATATAAAATTGTATTTTAAATATTCCAAAAATTGCATTCGAATTGGCATAAGGAACCTCGAGGTGGAGTTAGTAATTTGAAGTCTGCTGCATTGTCTACTCCAATATTGATCAGATAATATTGTTATCGAATTGTTTAATAATAAAATGGTAATTCAATAAAATACAGGGAATGGGAAAAAAAATCATGTTTCGAAAACTACATGAATTGGAACATAGCCATGCTCGTTTAGTATTGAACTTCTAGAGATTCTTCCAATTGGAAGAATCTCTATTAAATTTAAATATAACAGTGGTTTCACAAATACAAATCGCTATACTGCAGTCATTTGGTTCCCTTATCATATTAATGTGTTAACGATCCTAATTATACGACTTATCATTACATCACTTTTAGAATAGTCACAAAATTCGAACGTTATGGCGCATCTATACTTATAGCTATTTAAACATTGTAGAATTAGATCCTCAGTGTTCATTTCCAAAATTGTAAAGATTTTCGCCGCATTTGCCAATATGACAAAAATCCACGAGATTTAGAAGCCTTATTAGAATTCATATAAGTACAAGCCATGCAGATTTTTCAATACTTACATAAGCTGCAAGCACCGGCCTTTCCTTCCTACAAAACTTCTTTCACACGTGGGTTAAACGCTGAAGCAATAACAATTAATATTCGTTTGATCATGATGGCAGACAATTAAGCCACGCCTGTCTTTTTCGATTGGTTGGGATTTAAGTACGTGCTAGTTCAAGGGAGGGGCTTATCAGATGAGGGCGCTGCCCTCGATTTTCATGGATTTTTCTCAACTTTAAATTCGCAATATTCTTCTCTAAATAATTAATTAGGTCATGTTTTGTTTTTAATACTCGCTATATTTCCATTGTAAATTTATTTGTGTAACAATAGACATTGCTTCGCGTTTAAAGTTTAGAATGTCATCTGTACACCGGTGGATAGGCGGAGCCAATTGAGTGAATTCGCGCCAAATCACTATTTCGCGCGTTTTATCCGAAAGACGTCACATTGTTCGTGCATATTCCTGTTGCTCTGTCTGTCTCAGCAGTTCTCTGTGAAATTTCTTTATCTTTCATTTTTAATAACACAACAAACGCTTAAAATGTTCGAGGCTCGTTTAGTGCAAGGTTCCCTGCTGAAGAAAGTTTTGGAAGCGATAAAAGACCTTTTGAGCGAGGCGACATGGGATTGTGCAGCTACAGGCATCACCTTACAGGCCATGGACAATTCTCATGTTAGTTTAGTATCACTGAATTTAAGAAGTGATGGTTTTGATAAATACAGGTGCGACCGGAATCTTTCCCTCGGCATGAATCTCACCAGGTTGGTTTCATTTTCTTTATACAATCTTATCATCATCGTTGAAATGAACGCAAAACCCTGTGGTGCTTTGTTTGACAGCTTGCGTACCATTTCCCGCTCAAACACTAACTTCTTGTTGAATCCTTTTTCAGCATGTCCAAAATATTAAAGTGTGCAGCTAACGATGATATCATTACGATAAAAGCTCAGGATGAGGCCGATACTGTTACATTTGTGTTCGAATCACAAAGTTAGTCCGGTTCATTGTCTTGTCTCATATGCCATTGTCGACTGTATTGCAAAGTTATTGGTGCTTATAACTGGTATTCTCTTTCAGATCAAGAAAAGGTTTCTGATTACGAAATGAAATTAATGAATCTAGATGCTGAGCATCTTGGCATTCCAGTAAGTACTATTTGAACAGATTTAAGGTTCCAGAATCAGGCTGTGATCCATTGTACCATTGTTTAGGAAACAGATTATAGCTGCGTTGTTAAGATGCCAGCTGCCGAATTCCAGAGGATCTGTCGAGATTTGAGCCAAATTGGAGATTCTGTTGTAATTTCCTGCACTAAGGAAGGCATTAAATTTTCTGCCACTGGCGATTTGGGCACTGGTAATGAAACAAATATTTAATTTAAAAAACTTGCCTTCTAAATGTCTCTGTGAATTCTAAATTTTATTGGTGTCTTCGTATAGGAAACATTAAACTCGTCCAGACAGCTAATGTAGACAAAGAAGAAGAAGCAGTGGTTATTGAAATGCAGGAACCAGTCTCCTTGACATTCGCATGTCGATACTTGAATTCCTTCACAAAAGCAACGCCGTTAACGAGTCAGGTTATACTTTCCATGTCTGCTGATGTGCCATTGGGTAAGCTTTATCTAAATTGTAAAGTAAGACATCAAATTACTTGAAATAAAGCACGTTCTAACTACTGCCTTGTTAACTTACAGTCGTGGAGTACAAAATTGCAGATATGGGATCAGTCTGCTACTATTTGGCTCCTAAAATCGAAGATGATGAAAATTAAAGAAATTTCATGCTTTGTTGCACATAGCTTATGATGAAAATTGTATTTGTATTTGTTATTTGAGGAGACACCAAGATGTCTCGTTAATACATTGATTTTTTTATCTCAATATACTGGTAATTAACTTTCATGTACATAAACTGTGTAGTTTAAATTGGATTTACTGTTTCCTTTGTACCCAAGGGGTGTTACAAATTGCCAAGTCTAAGCTATTATATGTAATTGGGGTCTTATTTAGTTCAATTTTAAAATGTGTAGCTATACTGATTGGAATTAATTAGTAAGTTACTGTCAAGTTGCGTAACGTTTTCTCACATGTGAACAAATGGTTTCACAAATTAAGAATCAACTTAGATGCACATAAATTGAGGTAACGAAGTAAGTGTCTTGTTAAAATTGTAACTCCCGTATCACAGTTGCTCAAACCGCATGAGCTTGAGACTGAGCTGAATCTCAAAACCCAGATGCACACCACAGTTGTTCGGGAAGAATGCCAAGATGAGTTAAAGACAGCCAAATGCGGTAGAGTGTATGTAATCTCAAACTTTTTGACCAACTGTGGTATGGGCCTTTATATATGTATAGGGGCAAGACAAAATAACGGAAGCATTTGTTACAGGTGGTTTACAATAACTGAAATACACTCTACCCTAAATGTATTAGTGGTCCTATTATTTGTTCACCCTCGTATCTACAATCATGTTTGAAATATAGTTTAGTCACACATTACTGCACTTTTATTTATCTATTTTTCCTAACCAAATGTAACTTTCAATCATACCTGTTGAATACAATAAAATTTAGAGAAGCATAAAATTTACAATCTAAGCATCAAGGAATGTCCAGTATAGTCAAAAATAACTATCAATGCCACAATTGACTTGTGTTCACACAGATCGACTTACTAGAAAAGTAACACGGAAATGCAAGATAAACAATACATTACAGCAAATAATGGCACACTGGGTATAGGTTGTATACATGTATAATAACAAACAACTAGTACGAGTGTGAATAGGAATAATTAATTTACAACAAACAATTAACAGATATTCTAATCGCAATATTTCAATAATTTTTTCGTACCCTTTTTCCATTAGATGCAAGTTAATGCTTAAAATGTTATTCATAGAACATACCATCTTTCCAACTTGTTTTCAAATTGCTTATCATAACGATAATGGAGAAAAAGGATACAAATAATTAACACCTTCAAATGCAATATTCACCAACAATGTGAGATAGTTCAAGCTCATCATTCAGCTTACCATCATTGGAGGGAGGGGAAAAAATATACTCAGGTTGGCCTCATAAGTTAAACTTAAATGGAAAATGATTCATCTATATGTAATTTTGATTTCTTGGGACTTTGTACGTGAAATCAAACACAGGAGAATTGCTTGGTGAAAATGTTAAAATCATCTTACATCTATAATTAATTTAGTTCTATCTTGTTTTTTGTTTGTAGTCATATTATGTAGGCCTCACAGATTACAATAAAAATCGGATCGTAGTTTACATGTCAATTTCTTAAAATTTAATAAAACGTCATCATTTTTCAAATTGTTATATGCCTGAACTTCATACTTTAATTGCAGGTTGATTAAAACTATAGAGATTGACATCCACAAAGATTTAATTTCTCTGCCACCCATGACCGGTAAGTAATTCCAGCCAATTTATTGCATGAGCCCACTATAAATGTTATGTCTTCTCAAAATATATTTAAACCTTTTCCTTCATATCAAGAATGCATACCCGATATTTGATTTTGTACTATTTTTACGTGTAGTAAGAACACAAATGACGAGACTTGTTACTGATGAGTAGCATAGCATGCACTGCTCAAACTAATATTATGTTTAAACCGGTAATTAATATTAAAGCTTGTTTGTAAACTCTGAAAACATAAACAGCTGAAAACGCACAATACACATATACACAACACATTTGAAAGTACATATACAACTCTTAAAAATAAGTTAAAAAACTAGATTGGACTCCTATCTGACTTGATAAGTATCATATTGTCACTGTATGGTAAAATACATTTCAGAATCGCGTTGATATTTCCTTCACACTCCGTTCATTTCTTTCGATTGATATCTTACGTAAGTTCACTTTCTAACCTTTAACCGTGCACTGCACTAATGGAGCAACAAGGATCTTTATCCATCCAATGATTTCCTCCAAAATAAGTTAGATATTAAAGGCTTATAATTACTGCACCACTACATTTATAAACTGTATAAACGCTTGTAGAATGGGCAGACCCTCCTCCTGTTACGAGAAATGCTCATATCACCATTAAAATAAATTAGAATTTAAACATGTTCAGTAATATCCTATTTGGCCTATAAGAATAAAAAGTTTTACTTGGTTTAAAATACTGATGACAAATTGAAGCCCAGTTGACTGGCAGAAGATGAGAATTTATGGCTGGACTAGCCCACGACCCATCAACGCATCTCTTAATGCATTATACACTTGAACTTGCATATCTGGTTTTAAAGCGTAAACTTGTTGGAGCAATTTCTGTGGGCTTGGGGTTCTGGAATGAAATAACGAAAGAAGAATTGATTTGCAGGATACCCAAGTTAATAACTTTGAAATTTCAATTAACATTAAGTATGATTATATATATATGGATAAACATCCACTAATTCTATCCATGTAGAAAAACTTAATCAGCTACATTTTTAAATGACGCTTCTTCTGCAGATGCACGAGTTACGTGTTTCCAACCGGTATTAAAAGCAAGCAAAATTTGCTAATGTTAGTAAAATTACGAAGCTTGATTTACCACAATTTAGCAAAATTTACCTCCACAAACTATGGGGTGGTAACACAAATCAACCACCCGTCGCGCATGTGAAACTACTTTTCTTCACAATTAGGATAGAATTAGTGGTATGATCGATTTGTTAAAATTATATTACTAAACGCCATCTATGGACAAATTTATATACACATGTTATGTAATATTCACCTAATAAAACTCGAGATGTAGACATTCACAAACGTGGCCATTAAAAACTGGCAATCGAATCGATCCATAATCCCACCATGGCCAGGAATAATATCTCCGAAATCCTTTAAAAATAAAATTTTACATTTAAGCATTAAATACATTGTATTACTGCTCAACATAGAAATAGTTTTAGGTAGTAGATGGAAAATATGCAAGACCTTTATCTTGAAAGCTCGCTTAAAACCACTGGCAAAAAATCCACCAAACGGTCCAATAACCGAGCTGAACAGAGAGAGTGACAGCGAATGAAATACGAAAGGGAACACTGTCACTGATTTGGATAATCCAAACTGAAAAATAATATGAAATATCATTAAATACGAATGCTCTAAATGGTTTTAGATATCATATGTGACAGACACCCAGGTAGAAAATTCAGTAAGGTTTACCAATCCACAAAACGCTTGAAGAAATACGGGCAGACTATATTCCGTAGGTCTGAACAATGGAGATGGTTCACAATCAAACATGATTTCATGACTACCTCCAGCATATTCAAATGGACATATGAAATACTTAAAATGACACAGAAAATGTGATGCCTGCAAATAAAAATGTGACATCAATAAGCTCCAGTCATCAGGACAATAGCATAAGTATGGTTGTGCAAGTGGGCACAATCTTTACCAGTATTCCAAAAATCACAGTGGCGAATCCACCTCCAATAAATCCTTCCCATGTCTTTTTTGGTGATAATTTGATGAGTGGAGTTTTTCCAAAGAAAAATCCAAACATGTATGCCATTACATCATTGCAAATAATCATTGATACCGGCACAATGTACCTGGAAAAAGATAATCCCAACGTTGCACTAAAGGAAATTGACAACTGCTTGTCTATATGACTATATGAGCAGAAACATTTTCATACCAAATCAGTCCTTCAAACAGATTTTGAACAATTAAGTATGATTGTGTAACAACAATCAAAAGTGTAACGTGTGTCCATGCAAACTGAAATTAACGGTCAAGAAATACATTACACAGAGTGCAAAATACAGCAACACTATTATACTGACTTTAAAAAAATACATGTTTCATTTAGCATCACTTTGTTAATTGTTACATTGAAAAATTAACTAATATCTTAAAATCAAGTCTGGGAAATATGCTTAGGAATCCAGTTAAGTTAGGAAAAGTCTGGGAAATATGTTTAGGAATCCAGTTAAGTTAGGAAAGTGTGCATCTAACTTTCAATTTAGATCATATTTTCAAGAAAAAAATTTTTTTCTTAAATAATTTCAAAACGGTGATACAGAAATTTTAGATTTTGACAAAAAACCTCTAAGCTAGATACCGTTTATGCCTAACTATATGAAAACTATCTTAAAAAAAGAAGTAAACCAACCAATGAAAACTGGCGCATATAATACTTCTTCACCAAACTGAGCACAAACCAAACAAATCCAATTATGTAAAGACTGAATGAGATAAATCGATGGTAAGTAATTAAGGGCATGAGGAAATCCTGTTTCAAATAAAGAAGAAAGCTTAGAAATGTTGACAGCAATTACACGATTTTCTCAAAACAGATAGGCTATGCTAGATACTCACAGATTTTCGAAAAAACAAACTGAAGTAATCCACCATACTTTCTCCATAGAAAAAGTAATTTGATGCAAGCAAAAAGTACCAACTAAGCGACCTGAACCAGGGCAAGCCATGAACTCTGTAAACTGCATAACCAATGGAAATAATTTCTTGGAAACATTTTACTTGCACTGCAAATGTCTGTAAAACAAATAGTTACAAGTTTAATTGATTAGATTAGATACTTGATCAATTACATCATTATTTTTATGAATGACAAATAAACAATTACTTACAATAAACATCAATGCAAGAGGGCCACCCCAAATCAGCAAGCCAAATCCGCCAATCATTAACAACGTAAATATGCCTCTGATAACCCAGTTACGCCACCTAATCGATAAATGTATTGTTTTCTATTTTCATTTGTTATTAATTTTATTGATATCTATTTGAAACAGAAATCGGATTTACTTTTGTGGCAATGACGCCAGAGCTTGCCCCAAGATGCCGGGTTCTTTGTCCGTCCCTTGCGGAATTTCTTTTGCCATTGCCTCCATATATTTTTCTTCCGGAAGCTTATCATCTTCAGAGTCAAGTCCATCAGCCTTGTCGCTTACGTTATTGTCATGAACCTGACATCATAAAACAAAACGAGAGTTAATATGTTTAATAGGACATTTTATAGTTTTGAGAAACATAGAAACACTGACCCATATGTTAAATAGAACTAACTTATCTCTGTATTTCTCAACGAAATAAATTTTCTTATACATTATAAGCAAGTTTACATACTGTAATGTGAAAAAGCATTAGGACACCATCACAGCAAGTAGAATATTTACTTAAATCATAAAAAGGACACTGAACACAAAAATATGTCAACAAAATACAGATGTTAAAATAATAAATTTCATCAGACATATGACTGTGATGCAGCTCAGTGTTGTACAAAATGAACTGTATATATATACGTACATATCATAATTCATGTTTGATTGATGGTATACATTATCATTAAATGCTGATAAATTGTACACAATAATGGCATATTAAATGCTCCAATTGTATTGGCTATTTTTTTTCTCTCTTTATTTTTTTATTTTCGTTTATTTATTTATTTGGGAATAGCTACTAATAAAAGATAAATAAAACATCCAAATTTGTTCTCTTAACCTTAACCCTCGCTCAAATCGTTTTATAGCGGTAAGATTCAAAATAAATGTTTGATATGGAGGGATAAAGATTCATTTAATCTGCCATGACTTAATTGGAACGACAATGCTCGATTCAAATGAACTGTTACAACATTTATCCAAAAGCAACCATAAACTATAATGTAATGTTTACTATTCATTGTGTACATGATTGTTTCTGAGTAAACACGTACACGTCTGGATATTTGAGATAAGTTTGTATCAATCCAAACAACATGAAAGGTCAATGTACCATCATTATGTCACAGTCATTAAATTAATTTTTTCCTACATGTACATAAACATGTTACACAACAAAGCCATTTATTGTCAGCCATGCTCACTACTACAGGCTTTATATAAATTCCCTTATAAATCATCAAACTAAAGCGCAGAACAGCTGTTAAACCATCAAAAAAAAAACCAATTGAATCGCAATGTTGCTATAGACATTTAATTTCTCCGCAATAAGCCATTCATTAAGTAAACATGTCATCTATTACCAAACTTGTGAAATTTGGAATCTTTACAAATTTAATACGTCAAAAAATTGTATAAACATACTTAATGTGAAAACTAATTTCAAATACAGGATTTAAAAAATGTTAATATAATTACAGTATATTTTCCACCTAGAATTTGGAGAAGTTGAAAAATGGAAATACAAGTTTCCAAATGGCTAAATTGATCTTAGGAAAGTTGCAAACATTGATATCCACTATTAACAAACATTTCCAGCGCCTATTTCGAAGGCTGGAAGACAGGCCAATGTGGCAATTCTCCAAACCATATGGTATGGTGGTACATAACGTAAAACAATTTCAATTAAAGACACGTTGGCGCCAGCAATTGAAACTTGTTTTCCGGAGACATAATCAGTAATTCATGATATGTGCATAAATGCCAAAGGAATGTGTTCAGCAGTTGTTGACAAAAACCTCTAAATAACTTCTAATACCTTTTTTTAAGGTATTAAAGTTGCACTTAATTTAAAACCAAGAAACGGTTACTTTAAGCATTTGAAATGGGAACTTATGGGAATATACATTGTTAAAACGTTATCCTAAATATCATGTAAGAAAATAAAAAAGCTTTGTCAAACAATTCCATTGGTACCTAATTTGAATCAACTATAGGTACCTACTTGTGTGTTAATTCACCGCCAGACGAATTATGGCATGTCAAAGGCCACATAATCACACACGTTAAATAATATACAAAAAGAAAGTATGGCATGTCAAAGGTTAGGTTAGGTACAATCGTACAATGTTTGCCAAATTTAAGTAGGAATACAAGGGAATCAACATGACTAACATGTTTTTTAATAGCGTTGATCTGAAAAATGAAGTTTGTTTCACAATAGATGAGAATGACGTTCCTTACATGGAACCGTGTTTACCAAAATGCCAAAGATCATTACAGCAAAATACATGTTGGATAAAATAAAAGATGGCAAGTACCGTGGTCACTGATGATTTCTAAACCGTGAAATCACAATAAAGTGAAACAACCGATCTGATTTTCGAACACATCTCACTAATACATTAATTACCACTCGTCATTACTAAGCATTCCAGGATGCTTTCACAGAGATAGATAGCTGGATGTACGAGACCTTTAAAGTATAACGCATTATGTTTATGCTAGTTAGGAAATTGTAAACGATGTACACTTGTATATAGATGAAAAATTATATATATAGCGCAACGTACATCTGTATAAAAGGTCAATTTTATATACTACTTGTATAGTATTATTTGCCAGAAATCGTATTACAATGTACACGCAACACGTCCAAGAAACTTCTTTATTTGAAATATTATTTCCAGTGCCTGCCACATCATACATAAACTTCTGGATGCTAAGAATTTCAAATATTTGTTTAGCTTTAGATTAAACATTTGATAATTATGTGAGGTATAGTGTATATCGTGAAGTACATAGATGCATGCATAGCGAAGTCCGCAAAGTCAAATGGATACAAAAATTGCATGACCATTGAACTTAAAATCTTCTTTAATTATGAGCATATCTTGATCCTAAATGTTACATATAAAGCTAAAATATTAGCATATTCTGGCTGATGATATTAAATTTACCAGCTGATTTTAGAATGTTTAGGTTACGCCTTTAACGACTGAATTAATTACTAATATTAAGGAAATATAACACTTCATACCTGATCGAAGTCTTTTTCTTCATTATCGATAAGTCGTTTTCGTACTTCAGTCATGATTGCTTAACCTATTTGAGAACAACACTTAATAAATAGTATTTTGAGCCTGGAAAATCAATCAACACCACCATTCAAAATGGCATCCATAATGTACAGAAGCTTGTACGGAGTCTCATACTGCGCGCAGGTCATCGATTACGGTGTCTTACAGAGGACACATTATTTCTTTTCGATTTTAAAGACAAGTCTAAATTATTTGTTAGCGTAATTGCTTCAATTGCAAATTTGAGTCTGTTTCATGAGATTAAATTCAGTGAAAATCGCATGATATAATCGAACGATATCGATAATAATTTTAATGATTATTACTACATATCAAATTGTGCGAGAGCCCCGAAGGTGAGTATGTGGGACCTGAGTGGATTACATGCTTTCAAAATTCTCCCAGGGGTTCTCAACATCTTTGCGTAGCCCAAAGTCGCAGTGTTGGATTGATCCTATTCCCTCCAAGGAGGGTGAACTGGTGGTGTCTATGCAGTATACAACAAACAAGGCCGACGCCTATAGTCACCTGGTGAAAGTGGGTCATACCGAATGTAAATATACAAATAGGGATTTCCGTTCATTAATTTGGAAATTTTAGATCTTAAACTTTAAACTAGCTCAAACTTTATATAAACAAACTACGATTTAAAAAAAATTAAATTTAAACACTAAAAACATGATGACGATGTTAATTTTATTTATCATTATTTTCATCGTTTACAATTTTATATTAGATAGGAAAACTTATATGAAAAATATTTTACTTGCATCTATCAATATCCACTACTGACTATTTAATCGTAAATAAAACTTATTTTATCCACTACTTCTGTATTACATCGATCAGTTGTCATGTTTGAAACCCTATCCTTTTCAATAGGTCGGGTTTGCGAAGATACTCACAGTTGAATGAGGGAGGTTTGGGTGGGGGTGAGAATTCTTTGGGGTGGTTTGAATGATCAGCAAGGGCATTCGATTGTAATTTTTCACTTTAAAAAAGTAGATTTTTTAAATTAAATTATTATTTGAATTTTTGCACTCACAGCATGCCTATCTCGATCATGCTGCCACCTGCTGGCAGCGTGTGCAAATTAACGGACATTTTTCAAACTTGTTTATTAAATTTAAAAAATCTACCATTTCAAAGTGAAAAACGACGAGCGAATGACCTTGCTGATTTATCAAGCTATTTTAAACAATTTTTATTTTTATTTAATCTCTTTTTATTTGGCTGTGAGAGTCGTTGCAAATTTACCCATTGAAAAGGATTGGGTTTTAAACCCCGTTAAAAGCATTCACATCAATTGAATTGGAAAATAAAAAATGGGAAATTCAAAGAGTTTTAAAAACTTTAACATTTGTTTTTCATGAATTTCAATAATTGAAATTTTTGGAATGATAACATTATTCAACAACCAAATCGAAAGATCTTTACAAAAATAATTTTCATGAAAGCTAGGAATTTCAATAAAACTAGATTATCTCAATTTGTACGTTTGACACCATGGCCTGTTTGGATAACCAGGACATTAGGAAATTTTCATGACTTTGACAGAGGATTAACTGCATCTGATGTTTTTTTTTTTTGTTTTTTTTAAAAAAAAAACTTTTCTTAGCCTACATACGTTTACTACTTCCTGGAAAATGCCAGAAATGCAAATCTTGCTTCAATATGTATGGGAGTCTGCCCACCTAGCAACTGGGATTTTTAAAGTAATTTGTATGAAAAAGTAAAATAGGAAGGGGCAGTCGCAGCAGAAACAGATGTGGAAAACCGCAAAAACTGTCAATCAAAAATTGATTAGATATCAATTGGAAAATTTTCAGAAATCAAATTTTAATTACTTTTAAAAAAATACAGTTACATTTAAAAGATTGGCTAGCCACAATATAAATTACGAAAAAAAATTTGGTCTCTTCCAAATAAATTGACTCCAGGCAAATCGACAACTATTTACTATTTGAAAGCATGATCAATTATTTTAGAACATTTTAATAAACTTTTCTGTACAATATTAATGTTTAGAGGATATGTTATGTGGGTGTGGCAATAATGCTAATTTAAAGTAACGAATTAAAATTATACATATTCTCTAACAATTCATTCACAAATATAAAATTATAAAACAGATAAGTAAAATTTAAAAATAAAGTTAAGCATAATATACATAATTTTTAAACACAAATTGGATAAAATAAGGCTTTGGTCATCATGAAAATTAATTACTTGTTTTAAAAAAAATGCTGGGGCACCAACGAACGGGCACTGAGCCCGTAGTTATCGATGATGATGATAATGATGAAGATGATATTACTCAAAATATGGAATATTTCTAATTTCATGTGCCCGTTACTTTTTACGATCCCATAAGCATGAAATTTCATTATGTAAGTTTGTGACGACATCAAGATTTCATTCAATAACAGAACAGATGCTTACATTTAAGAAGATAAAATAATATTTCTAACAAATTAACATGAATGTTAAAACTGATGTCGTTTCAATGGTTGCTAGTAATGTATCCAATTAAAAATTGGGAATAAAAGAGTAATTAAGCAAGCATTTTAAAAAATAATTATTTCATATATGGTAATGTTAATGTAAATGTTAAACATGTTATCTTAAGCGTGTACATGTACGCCATGTTACTTTTTTCAGTTTTCTTTAATTTTATGCCATATTTTGGACAACAATCATATATAAAACAAGCACGAACAAGAGAAATAATGTAAAATTACAAAAAAAAATGAATTAATACAAACTTGTTTTCTTCATAATCCTTAGAAATTCTTCCTTGTTTATTTCACCATCTCCATCTCTATCTGCTTCATCAAGCATTTCCTGTAAAGAAAAATATTATTTTAGAGATTTAGAGGAAAAGTCAGTCAGGCTAACCACTCCTTATTTAGAAAAAAAAGTAAAGACCTGTGATTCATAATGACAACTGACAAATTTAAATCAAATCACCTGAAGTTCTTGATCTGTTAAAATCTCTCCCAGCTGTTCTGATACACGCTTCAGATTTTTAAACGATATTTTACCAGTTTCATCATCATCGAAAAGGCGAAAAGCTTTTATGATTTCTTCATTGGCTCCTTTTTCAGCCATTTTCTCGGCCATGAGATTCAAGAAATCTTCATATGAAATTTTCCCTGTAAAAGGACGAGGTGAAGTATTACACGTACAATTCATATATTTATATTAATTTCAGTATCATTCCATTAAATGCACAGATATTGGAAAATGGAAAGAACCAACGAAAATACTTTCTTTGTTACAAATAAAATTTGCAATCCTACCAGTTTTATCTTTATCAATTTCAGCTATCGCTTTCTTAATTTCTTCTTTTTTGGGTTCAAAACCCAGAGCTCGCATTGCCACCTAATTCCAAAATAAGATTGATAAATTAAATCATGGTATCGTAATTAATGGACCTTATGCAGAGTTAAGTCACGGACGACCTAATTTGGATTTCAGTACAGCACGTGTAATGTATATAATTAGTGCTGAGATCAAAATTTGTTTAAAGCCTGATGGTCGACATGACGATTATCATATATATTGTGATGACATGAGTGACAAAATCTCCATAAAGTCCATAATTTGTTCAACAACATAATGCATGTCAAAATTTCAATGGCACCTTTAAATCTTTGCTTTCAATGACTGAGTTCCCTTCAAAATCAAACATTTCAAATGCCGCCTTGATGTCATTTCTCTGCTCTTCAGAGATTTCTGCTTTCGAGACTCCCTTTTTCTTTTGGCCACCGGATTTCAGGTATGTATTTGCCTTAAATAGTTCAAGATATCAAAATGGTGTTAGGTGTGTCATTAACATCATAATTTGTAAACATACAATTAAAAACAACGCGAAATACAAACCATTTTTCCACAACATCAGCTAAGAAAAATCTTGAATGCTTTTCCAACTGGACCGGCGCGCCCTCTACTCAGATGTTTACGAACTACTAAGTAGGCCGTGGGGAGTGTGAAGAAAATTTTTCATCGAATACAGGTACAATTTGGCTTTATTAATCATTTTATTTAAGGTGCTTTGCTATAGTAACTTACCCTGGTTGATTTTGATTGCCATTTCAATACGTACCATGCAATGTAAAAAGTTTCAAAATAATGCGAATATGTCTGCTGAAAACCTATTGAATACTTGCATGTACATTTGTGTGATCGATATGCGCCGCAACAACGTACGTAAAGTTCTGCAAGACTTCCAAATTTGGGATGTTTGTAGAAATTAACCTTATGTAATTTCGTTACGGAAACAGTCACGTGATATTAATATTTCTCAACTCATACACCACTTGATGCCGTCAATAACGTAACTCCATTTTCCTATATGGATACGTAGTAAGGGGCCGGATCTGTATATTAGGTATTTCTAACTTTTCAGACATCCATGTAATAGTTAAGAATAGACGATATTATGGTGGTGGTCCTAGTGGTATATACATTCTGTGATTAGCATAGGAAACATGCATTAAAAGAAAAGCAGTTCATCGATGCTTTTAGACCCTCACGGCACATGACACGTACCAACATTACTGTGTCACATGCATGTGCCAAACAACAAACAGGCGCACATGCACTGTGGGACTCAGCTTACCTGGCAATAATTAGTATTAGTATTTTTGGACTTTTTTTTGTTGTGGTGGGATTTGTAAGTTTATAGTAATCCTTACTAACAAACATACATACATCCCCCATATCTGGCTGCTCATCAGAGTTACATCCATTGTTGTGGAACAACAAAATAAACCACCCCACATATAACTCCAGAACAATTCCTTCCTCAGACCGAGCTAGGTGGGTTAGTGGTAACGCTATTGGCCTTCATTCGGGAGACTTGAGTTCAATTCCTGGGTCGCCTACCATCGCTGTGGTTTTCGCGGTTAAAATTGCCCCAGTTGTTTCCAGGCAAATGCCATGATAGTTCCTCTAAAAATCGGTCGCGACCGTGCTCCTTTCTCTCTATTAAAATTACCAAAACAAAGCAAAATACTAATTGCCCGGTGGGCTGAGTCCCACAGTGCATATGTGCTTACCCCAGTTCCTTCCCCAGAATTCACAACCCTAAAATTACAAAACAACTGGTGAGATGGGAAGCGTCCCATAGGGCCTTTAATGACAATTAGATAAGAAGAGAGGAAGGAGCATGGTAACGGTCGATTTTTAGAGGAACTATCATGGCATTTCCCTGGAAACAACTGTGGAAATCCACGAAAACCGCAGTCATGGTAGATCTTGAAATTGAATCTATGTACTGAACAATTTGCTAAAATCTGCACTGCATCATATTTTTTCGAGATATTTACTCTTTATTTTGCAATGAAATAGATAAATAAAAATCAGCAGTTGTTTTAATATTTTCTTTTTACAATTGAAGGGTTTATTGCAACAATGTGATAAGCCACATATTTCAAATTATTCAGAAGAGCGATTTTTAAGTTTTAAAAAATTCCATAATTCTAATGGACGATCCAATTAACTGTTTATGTTATCATAATCTTTATACATAATATAGGCACCCCTTCCAACATTCAGAAGTCAATTTAATCCTGAGGAATATTTATTACAATACCAAGACTTTTGTGGCTTATCATTATTTTGCCCAAAAATAATTTGTCAAATGTTTTTTATAGATAGAACCAAATTGTAAAAAAATAAAGCACAATGCACAAATACTGCAAAATTATGTTTCACTATTAACGTTTAATAATCATTTTTTTTATTAAATTTGTGCGCTATTTTATGTTGTTGAGATGATCATTAACTTTTCTGGCAAGACCACATTTATTAATAAAATGAGCTGCACATGACTAAGACACTATATTTTGGAATGGATCTTGCTCAAAGTAGAAACGGGATAGAAAGCTTATCAGCATTGGTAGAGTATTGTAGAGTTTAATTAAAAGAAAATTGGGCAAGTAAAGCATTATTTGGATTTACATTGATTGCAATGGGTAAAATTGACTCGAATTACAAACTTTTCCATTTATGAACAGGGTCATGGAACGGATTAAGTTCGTAAATCGAGGTTCCACTGTAGTAATGTCAATATTGTCTCCATGCTCATTCTCAACAAGAACAGAATATATTTTTGGAAACAGTAACCGTTAAATTGTTAAATGGCTAAAAATGGATAATAAATGATTTTAAAAAATAAAAAAATAAAATAATGGAGATGCGAATCTAGGAATCTTTTAAAAGGAGAGCAGTTTTCTCTATTTTTATAAATGTTAATATTAATTTAGACAAGCTACACATCTATCTGTGAACAGTATTTACAAAAACAAAAAATGGCATGGCAGTCAGTGACAAGGCTGCACATTTTTTAATGCAGGACTACCATTTTATGAAACGTTTATGTAACATGTATGCGTCAAAACTTCCATAAATAATTTTTAAGGACATATTTTGATTTTTTTTCAAATCGCTTTGGATAAAAATTGATATGAAATAAACGAAGTGAACTATAAAATCTGATTGGTAAATGATGTTTTTAATATTCTTTGTCAAGACCGATATCTCGTTTGCATGATATAATATGAATTTTTTGCATGATATAATTTCAGTTCTAAAGTGAAAGCAATTCATCGATTTCCATTAATTGAGGACCATTAACGTAAAAAAATGTTGTGGTCTGAAACAAAAACGAGAATAAAACATTTGCAACTTTTACTCTTTTAAGAAACTACCTGGAATCTGGAGGCAGATTATCTTGCATACCTGTCTACATTATCTTGCATATGCATTCAAACAGATCTATCATTGGCCTATTTAAAACTTTGTAAATTAATATCTGTTAAAAAAATGTGATCGTTAACCTTTGTTATCATTAAAACTTGTCAAAACACACATTGTAAATAGTAAATGTAAAGAAGTTATACATTTCAATTTTTGTGTACATGTTCATTGTATTGAATACTTTTGAATGTGGTATTTTTATCAGGAATTTACTGTTAATTAAGGCAATATTTTACAGGTCATATTTTTAATTTCAGCTATGGCTGTACATCGTATCTACAACATGCATGGCAGATTGTCTTCAGCGTTCTGTACAACCAGACTGTTAGCAACAAGACAAAGCGCCATTTTCAGGGCCAGACCATTGCCTACCATAATGGCACATAATATCAGTGCCACTGATTCTTGTCAGAGACGATATTATAAAAACTTTGGTCATGAAAAGGACAACTCTTCACATATAAGCACAAGGCTTTTCAATTATTTTTTGTGTTTGGCAATAGTAGCTATGACTTTCGACTTAAGCATGTGAGCTGCTTATTAATATTATATTATCGATTTGTTCGAATTAAGGTCACTATGTAAATACATCCTTAAATCCTAGGTTACTTTCCATATATTAGAATAAAAGAATATCTTCCTGACAAAGAAACAATAAAGAAGAAATTCAAAATAGATGCTGCTAGTGTGGTTGAAGATTACAGCTCAGCCAAATGTGAGGATGTGAATTCATCCGGAGATCAGACTGAAGAAGACAAAAAATTGACTGAAAAAGAAAAGAAGAAGAAGAAAAAGGCCAAGGTTGGATTTAGAGCACGGAAGGTAAGAAAAGGTTGCTCTAGTGTTTCACAGCTTCAGTATCTTAATTGACTGTGGTGAATTTTAAATATCTTGTACTAGATCATTGAGTATGAAAATAGAATTCGAACTTACTCGACACCTGACAAAGTGTTCAGATACTTTGCAACTTTACGTGTCCACGATGAGAGAGGTGAATCAGAAATTTTCATGTCACCAGACGACTTTCTGCGTTCCATTACACCAGGAGTAAAGCAACCTGAGGGTAGGTATTTTCATCTTTGTACCTATTTTATATTTACCAAAATATATGAATAGAATAGTGGTCTTTTTGCTATGAGTTATCCTTTCCATAGAAATCATCATGTATATTGCAATAAAGTATCATTACATTAAAGCATAGTCTCTCTTAATTATTATTGCAGGAAACGTAAAATATATATTGTTAGAATATTATTTTCCTAAAATACATCAGATTTAGGAGTGCGCACTTAACTCCTCTAACATTCTAAATTAATTCATAATAGTGTCAATTTGTTATATTTTTCAGGTCTTGGCTTAGATCAGTTTAAAAGATATGATCCAAAGGTAAGAGGGCATGGCAGATGTATATTTAAGCATAAATGCCAAACATCTATGCTATCTGCTGTCTATATGTATACTGGACTCGCTTTGGTGTTGCCACCCAAAATAAATAATGCCTTAAAATTTTGTCATCAGTCCCAAACCCAGTATAATCCTAAAATATTTGTTAAACATGTACATGTATTTTGATGGCTTCTACATCATAATTTCCACTAATGGGCTTCTATCATACTCCCCCGCAAATATCTAACCTCTTCCCTTTCTTCTCTTGCAGAATTCAGTCGTGGTAAATACTTTCACTGTTCTATAAGCTTTAAAAGTATTTTCTTTAGCATCTTGCTTGAGCCATTTTCCATTTTTTGCATGAAATTTCAATGGCTACGTGTCTTGTAGAAACGTTAGGGAGTCATTGCCTGATTAAGCTTATAACGTATATGTAATGAATGTGTTAATCAGCATCCATTTTCATCATTTTCTCAATAGTCACCTTTTCTTCCACTATTGATATGCTCATTATATTCATCTGGAATTTATTTTTGCCATAATTTTGTTTTTAAATAATTCCTTTTTAAATAACTTGGTAAATATAACTAACACGAAGTTCTAAATGCCATTGACAAACTGTTTTCTCTTTTTATATTATCGGGTCTAGACTGATGGGACTTTAGTTGAAACGAGCCTGGATTCCGATAGCATTTTCTATACTCTTGGCAGCAGGGGTCTTATTTCTTTCTCAGATTATATTTTTCTGCTAACTGTATTGTCGAGTAAGTAAAATTATTACGGTATATTTAAAACCTTTTAACCTTTATCCAATGAGTAGTAACGCTAAATAATGATGCAAATTTTCTGTAGGGCGAACATCAGAGATCTTAGATTTACAAATACTTTTTCATATTAATATTCATTTAAAGAAGACTTAAGACATTTAGCTGAGTTATACAATACTTTTTTTCATTATCTCAAATCCTGCCTAAACTAAGTCTCATACAATTTTGTTTAGCTTCGCGTCGCCATTTTGAAATTGCTTTTCAAATGTTTGACTTGAATGGAGATGGCGATGTTGACCATGAGGAATTTGAAAAGGTATTTTCCCAAACTTTCAAAGGGATCGCTTATAGATGATGGTTCTCAATGTTTTTGATCAATTATCCATTTTACACTACCCCATATTTTTTTTACCATAAGATGCAACACAATTTTCAGTCGATTTTTCTAAGTAAAAAAGCGCAATTTATGGTTTGAAAAATATATTATATAAAAGTATGTGTCAACATTTATGAACGTTCCCTAACAATATTTTGTATTTTGTATAGTCCTTACTTTGGTAAAACGTTTGTTGACTAAAATTAATCAAATTTAGGTGCAGACAATCCTTCGAAACCAAACGAGCGTAGGCAATCGCCACCGTGACCATATTAATACCGGCAGCATTTTCATGGGGGTTAATAGTGCCTTGAGTATGTACTTTTTTGGAGAAAGCCTCGATCAAAAGCTAACTATCGAAAAATTCTTAGAATTTCAACAACAGCTTCAAACTGAAATTTTAAGTCTTGAGGTAAGAACAACTATTGCCACAGATTGTGGTGCATCATATATTATCTCATGTGTTTTTCAAACATTTTCAATCAGATTTTTATGTCAAACATTCTCTTTTTTATGCACAACTGTTGCAAAATTATATCCTGAATAGTTGGAGTTAGGTCTCTTAAGTTGAATGTCATTTCTTTTGCATTTCACTTTGAATTCTTAAAGCAAACACATTTTTAAAACTTTCGTATGTCTGGTATCAGCTTCAAAATCATTAAAGCCGAGTCTCCACCAAGACGTACTTTGTACGTACAGTGGTAAACTTAATTGATGGGACACCATTAAAATTTCACAAATTGACAAAATAAAAACACTTAGCAACTTATAATTTGTTATAATACCATTTTAATTGAACAAATAATGGCAATTACTTAACCAAAGTTGCTTATATTAATACATTTCATTATAAATAATAGAAAATGAAAAAAAAAACATTTTTCAGATGCAAAATAAGTGATGGGACACGTACTGTCCAAAATATAAATGTAAAATACTGTATATGACTAACTAATAATTTGTAGGACCACCATTATGTTCGGTGACCTCTGTCAGTCTTCTTGGCATGAAATCCACACGTCATTTTATCTTTTTTGAGTAGAATTATTGCCATTCATCCAATAACACTCTTTTGAGGTCTTATGATGGATTGCAGATGGATTACGTGTGCGTGAGATTGCCGAATTTATTGGAGTAAGTCGATAGACTATTCAAAATATAGTAGAAACGTTTTACAAACAGTAACAGAGTTAAAAATTAATCTAGAAGTGGTCCCAAACGAAAGATTAGCGAGTGAACTGAGTGGGCTGTGATCAGGGTTGTGAAGAAATATCCAAGAACAACTGGTTCAAATGAATCCACAATAGTCCAGGAAATTGATGGAATCCCAAAACCTGTCGCAGAGTTCTTCATAGAAACTGCTTTTATTGAAAATAACTTTGAAAATAAACCCCTAAATCGGCCACTGGATTTATGAAATTCTCTATTATTTACAAATGCATGAAAGCATATTTAATATTTTTGGAAGCGTTGGCAGAGAAAAGGTTTGAAGAAAATGTGGCACAGCCTTGGGAACCAAATATCTAATACCAACTGTAAAGCATGGTGGAGAGAGCATTGTTGTTAGGGGCTAGATGTCAGAATCTAGTGGTCAATTAAGTTTTTATTGATGACATAATGTACAAATGTAAATATGTGGGCTAAATAAAATAGAATTTGGTACCAACTATAGCAAAATTGGGGTTAGGATATTTCAACTGGACAATAACACCGAGCAAACATCACACTTAGCGAAAGAATGGATACTATATAAAGTTCCAATTCAACTTTATTCACCAGCACTGAGTCCTGACTTTAAATAAAATAAAACTTATGGGAGATTTTGGGGAGAAATATTAAAAAAGCACACCATTTCTTACAAAAAAATACCTCAAAAGAGTGCAATTGGATGAATATCAAAAATTCTACTCAAAAGAGATAAAATAACGAGTGGATTTCATGCTAAGAAGATTGGCCAAACATAATGGTGGTCCTACAAATTATTAGTTAATCATATACAGTATTTTACATTTATATTTTGGACAGTGTCCCATCACTTATGTTGCATCTGAAAAATGTTTTTTTCCCCATTTCTATTATTTATAATGAAATGTATTAAGATAAGTAACTTTGGTTAAGTAATTGTCATTATTTGTTCAATTAAAATGGTATTATGACAAATTAAAAGTTGCTAAGTGTTTTTTATTTTGTCAATTTGTGAAATTTTACTGGTGTCCCATCAATTAAGTTGACCACTGTATATACACGTTTTTACAAACATATGCAAAAAAGTTTGCCCTCCGGGTTTGTTTCAGCCGCCATTTTGTAAATATA
>JAQGAE010001570.1:0-22201 GCA_034696685.1 Julus scandinavius
ATTTCTCTGCAGTCTGCATTCAAATGCGTGCATATGTTTCTTGGTTGTGTCATCTCCAGTGCACGTTAATGGCACCCCAGCCTCTTCATTAAATTCCATTTTCGACTAATTACCCACCTTCTCTCTCGTGACGTCGACGCAATGATGCACATAGCTGGATTTGCACACTTCCCATTTCCTGATGCAGGAAAAATTCTTCCTTGTGTGCCAATATTGTTAACCAGAATGTTGCAACATCAAATGTTGACAATCTGGGATATGGCAGAGACGCTAAGGGACCATTGAAAAAGGACGTTCTCAAGAGGGGGTATGGGGGGAGTATGCTGGCATATGGACACCATGTAGACAATAAGGGAAGGGTGGGGAGCCTTGGACACCATTTGGACAGGGGGAGCGAGGGGGAGCCTTGGACACCATTTGGACAGGAGAAGGGAGTGGGAGCTATGGGCAACATGTGGACAGGGTGGAGGGAGGGAGCCTTAGATACCATGTGTACAGGGGGGAGGGGAGCCTAGGTACACCATGTGGACAGGGAGAGGGAGGGAAGTCTTGGGCACGGTGTGGACAGTGGGAGTGGCAGTCGTAGACACCACGTGGAAGGGGGAGGGAGAGGGAGCTTTTGACACCATACTTTAAAAAAAGCATGAAGGATTTATATAAGGGGATGGGAGAGGTTGTCTGGGCTAAGATTGGCGCAGTGTGGACAGGGGCAGGAAGGGAGGGTCAATTTTTGAAGGAATTTCGGGGACGTCCTTTTTGAATGGCCCCCAATCAGTTATGCTCCAAGTCCAAACAAGATGTTAATGAGAAAACTTAACGCCATACTACTGTAGACATGAACTCCATAGATATCGTGATTTATTTCTCTTTATTTGTTTTTTTCCTACTGGAATTAATGGAGCATATTACGCCTGTGCGGCGGTTGGCCACAAGATTTAGGAAACCTTTTGATAAATGCATGGCTAGCAGAAGCCAAGTTTGTTAAATGAAGCGTCGCATTATACACTTATTGAATTCCACGTTGTTGGAAAGCTTGGTGTGGAGAAATGATTTGGGTTATAAATTAAAATTGATGACATTAACTTTGATATCTAGGAGGCTAACGAGTACTTCAGACACATTAGAAGTAAACTATTGCTAAGTTTATTAAACAAGTTTAAGCTACCTTGTATTCACAAACTCAGATTTACAGAATGTGTTAGTGGATGAGCAAATATGACATCTATTTGCTGACTGTAGGATACTGAGTTGAATTGAATTGAATTTGAATTTGGCTCTAATCTTACACTACACATTCATATTGGATTACAACAGTTTCTCCGTGTACAATGAAGAATTGTGTCATATGGAACCTTTAGTACGTTCAATCAATGTACGTTAATTGATATTAGTGCAGCAATAATGTCGACCTATTAAAATGCACATGCACCGATGTGCACTTAAAAAGTAGCAGCTAGAGGGTCAATTGAAATCTATCACCATGGAGACCTCGAAGTAATAGTAAACAGTGTTTAATTGAACTTCATATGTTGCCTCGGGTCAAAGAAAATTCTGATTCCTATATTTATGCACAGGGAAGTGTACTTATAGCATAATTAATATTATCAAATGATGCATTTTCTACTGCCATGACCATTTTTATGTGCTGCCTTAATTTGTAATGACTGCTTAAATAATTAAGCGGAAGAAATTTAATTAATTTTGCTCTTACGATGCGGTCAGTGAGTTATTCAATTATAATGCAAATTGAAGTATATTAATATAAATCAGCGATGGGCATTAAATGAGTACATTGAATGGATTTGGGTAGCGAGTAAAAGAATACCGAGTACAAAGAGGAATTTTTTAATATAAAATGTGTGGCGTCACAGTCACGTTCATTTTTATGAATAGAAATACTTTTAAGTAAGTATAATTGAGTCGCATTTGAGTAACGAAAATTAGTAACTTGTCTAATAAAAATCTACTCATATTTTTTAAATTTAATAAGTTTCTTCAAATGAGTGACTGAACTGCATTCCAGCCACCTAAGGCTGTTTTCATTCTAATGTTTACCTTAACTTTTCTTAATAGGAAGACAATTGACTATCAATGTGAATATTTCAATGAGGCAATTGAACATAATATTTTTCTTGTGTCAGGTTGGAAACATCTTCGTGTTTTTATAAAAATAAATATGGGAAGAATGCAAAGGACAATGCGAAATAGAGATGTTTATATTTGAAGTGTTTTCATTTGTAAGACCCGGATTGTCTTTTGGTAACTTTTAAAATTGCAGTCGTATATATAGAGCTTCGGGACACTTTCGAGCAAATATTTATGTTCTGGGGAATTGTGACGTCATTATTTTCTCCTTCTGTTCTGTTTATTCCTGAGTTTGCCAATGGCGTAATAATACACCAGTGGGATCAGTTTTCCCCAAGTGTTCCAACAAGGAACGTTTGTGATTTCCAAAATCAATAGCACTTTCGAGTCGATTTTCGTGTGGTTACCAAGATTTCTTTGTTATTTTTTTTTCTTCAAAGTCAAAGATTTACACTCGGCCAAGCTATCATCCCAATGCGAATATTCTTATTTTATTCCATCGGTTTTATTATTATATTCTTGCAGTCGATATTCACAGTAGTGTCCCACCTAGGATAAGTCACACGCTGCCAGTTATTCACGCACTTGAAGGAGATGTAATTCAATTTCCATGCGAAGCTCAAGGATTTCCTGTGCCTACACATAGGTAGGTGTTCTCTATTACAATTTATATGGCATGGACTTTGCCAAAGCCGTATAGGTCCTCACAGTTTGTGTGGGGGGGGGAGGAGGGGGAAATGGTCCAGTCTCTTGGGGTAGACCAGGTGAAATCGCTCTTTTAATACAGAAAAATGTCGTTTTGTACCTTAAAAATTGACTTTTACCTCAGAAAAATAGTATTTTGAATGCAAAAGTGCAGTTCTCCTTTTAAATTTTGCCGATTAGGTTTGAAATTTGTACATTTTCTTGGATTCCGGTAGGCAGGTTGAGAAGGGGATCTATCCCCAATATCCCCCACCCATATATACGGCCGTGGGTTTTGCAATTGTGCCGGGGGTGCTCTTTTGCAAATGTGCATTATAGTATGAAAACAGTGAAAAGAGAGTAGTATACAATACTCGCTTTATTGTAATCCACGACCGTCGCAATAAAATTGCCATCATCTTGGTTTGGTTTTTGCCCTTCCTCCCCCCCCCCCCCATCTTTCCTTCCTCCTCGTCTTAAGTGCCACACATGTGTCTCTTATTGTGACTTATTTCTGGCAGCCCATAATGCGTTATTAATAAAGTTAGCCAGCATTGATATATGGAGCGATTGCGCATTATTGCACCGAGGTTATCCGAGAAGCTCATTCTCCTCATAAATTCCATCCTAATTCAATAGTGCAGACTTTTGATGTGGATGAGGATTGGGTCTTTATTGCGATTGTCGTGCTGCTACTGCTTTTGCTATCGATTGGCAGACTTCTTTCTACAATGGATTTGCTTACCCCTTTTATATCGCCTTTTGCTTTTTCTTCTAGATGGTATCGGCTAATAGATAAAGAACCTCAGCCCATTGCCAGCAACGAAAGGGTTCGGGAAATGTTCAGTTTCTTGACTATTGAACGTGTTCAGCTGTATGACGAAGGCGTTTATCGTTGCGTGGTTACCAACAGCGTGGGAGACGAAAAGGCAGACACCGTCTTCAAAGTCAGAGGTGAGGATGTTCGGGAATATAACATGCAAATGTGCCGCAGATTTTGTCAGAAAATCGAAATGGGATATCAGGAAACGTAAATAGGGCTGTGGTGTGTAGTGCTGCTTAAACTCCTCATCTGCTGAATACATATGCAGTTGATCAACTCTGTGTTTGTCAGCATATTTTTGGGGGAGATAAAAGGCCAGAATCTGGGGGTGGAGTGTTACCTAAAAGAAATCGCGGTTTTAATGGAAAAAATTGTGTTTTTACCGGAAAACCCGCACTTTTAATACAAAAAATTGCATTTCTAGAGCAGAAAAATGACACTTTTATTGCAAAAGGGAAATTTCCTTTTTATATTTTGTCGATTCGGCAAGAAATTTGAACAATTTCTCAAATTTGGGGGGGGGGGGGAGGATCAAGTCCCAAATATCCATTATCCTCCCTCATATATACGGACTTGTAGCCGATGGTTCTCAGTTGGGACCTTGATAAGAGTTGGGCTTGTGAATTTTCAGGTATAGTTGATGAACGGATAATTTTCAATAAACTTTAGTTTAAAATGGAGTTTCCCCAGCAATGCTTATGTGTTAGCAGTGATTGCCCACATTTAGAAGCTATTTGACTCTCATTTTTGGAAAGAATTCTCCAAATAATCCAATTTCGTCAAATTGCAATGTCTTCAAGTTTCTGAATGTTTTAGATTTATTATTGCTAGATTTTGTGTTCAAGCAAGCCTCATTTATTTCAATAATATGGCTCTGTAATAACTGTGAAACTGGTAAATTAAATGTGAGTTGTTTGTACACATGCAAATCTTGCATGCAGTAATTTATCCAAATATTCAAAGTATTCATTTGAAACTGAACATATTATCTGTATATTTATTTTTAATTCAACTCGTTTGAAAAAGAAATATCCTGCTTATTATGACAGATGTGATATGCAATAGATTTTATTCAAATAAATCAATTATTGGGGGTAGTTTACAAAACAAAATTGCATTCATTCATATAATAAATTGAGTCACTTATTCAAAGTAAAGCCAAAGCAAATGTAATTTCATTACTATTCTCTTCAATTTGTATGTTTTAATATTAATGTCGTTTTGTAGTCTTCCACCATTCGTAGTTTGAAGCATTCAAAGTGCATTTCCAAATACGCTTCAGAAAATCTATTGATATTATTTTTACTTTGACGTTTTAAACTAAAAGGACGTTTTTAAGGGAGGGGAGGTTTGGGTAAAATGGACACATGTGGTTAGAAGGGGGGAGATTTTTGTAGGAATTTCGGGAACGTCCTTTTTGAATGGCGCCTAAACGTTAGGTACAAACAACCATCGTAAATTAAACATTGATTAGCACTGTTTAGATATCGACAAACTGTTACTGTGTTATAAAATATTAACATTGAATGCCTTCTCGTCATTTTAGTTCCCCTCAAAGCTGAAGTAATTCCTTCTGCCCAAACTGTGGATGTTGGCAAACCAGCAACGTTCACCTGTAATCCATTTGGTCATCCTGTGACTTCCTTGACGTGGTTTAAAGATGGATTACCTCTTGTAATTGGTGCCAATAGAAGACTTATGACTCAAAGGATACTTAGAATTGAAAATGTGGACAAAGAAGACAAGGGGATGTACCAGTGTTTTGTGCATAATGGAGACGACGAAGCTCAAGGAAACTCGGAATTGAGACTTGGTGGTAAGTTGAACTTTTTTCAATAAACAATTTCCTAGTCTTATCTAAAAAAAACCGGTCACAGAAATCAATTTTTTGTCATAATGTTAATTGTTGCTGAGACATTGGAACATCATGTAATTATGCAATGCGTAGTTTTTTGGTTTTTAATGGGGGAATGTAGTCCAGAATGTTGGGGCTATTTGGCTATATATTTAAGATCGCCAGGATTATGCAGGGCCCAGTAAAGCCGATATTTGGCCCAGTGTCAGGTAAAATATTACTTTTATTGCAAAGTATGAAAAATCATACTTTTAATGCAGAAAATGCGATTTTACCTTCAACAGTACATTTTTACCTTGGAAATATCTCAATTTTACCTTAGAAAAATCGCACTTTTAATGCAAAAGTGCAATTTCCCTTTTATAATATCTTGGATTTGGGGTAAGAGGGAAGTCCCCCATATAGATGGCCATGTGCCTCATATAAAGCACTACATTTTTATACTAAACAAGTATATTTTTTTCAAATATATACATTAATTTCAACGTACATGTGCTTTATAAGTCTAGTAATCTTTGTTTTACAAGTATGTTGGATATATACTTAGATAAAACGCATAAAACCTGCAACCCTCAGCAAAGCTGTTTTATAACCTCGTTCATTACACATCTCTTAGTAAATGACTAATTATAAACAAACCCAAATGTAATAAAAATCAAAGTGCACGTTACAAAGTTATCTCCTTATACCAACTTTAAATTTCTGCGTTTACCATGCATTGTAAGTATACATGCATGACTATAATAGGCGAAATATCTGAGAAAGTATTCAAATTAAGAAAACTTGCTTTTCGATTTGGTTACTTTAGAGGAGTGGATTTTTGCCAAAATTTAAATTAGCTAATTAGCCGAATGTATGTGTGCACACGCTGATAATTTATTTGGTAAACACTGTGGATGCTTTTCATTTTTTCCAGCCTAAAGCATCGATTTAACGCCATAAATTTCAAACGCTTGTGTTTACTAAGGAATGTGTTAACGAATATTACACACTTAACAAACCCGCATTGTTCAAGATTGTCTGGTTTTCGCATTATATAGACACGCAATTTTTCAAAACGCTAAACCCAACTTGTAATAAAACCAGTAGTCGTACGCCATTCGTTGGTTTTGCCAAGACGAGCTCAAGACTGTGACAAGACAACCAAATGCGAGATACTTTCATGCTTGAGCTGCAGATTTGTGAGCAACTGTGGTAAAGGGTTAAATGTTTCCCATATCTAATCTAGTCATTAGGATTTTAGCACAAAAAAGCCAGTACAACTGTATTTAAGAAAACCCCGGATAATTGCATAAAACTGGTTCCACTTGGTGGAATTGGACGTTTTCCCAAAGCGAGAGCTTTTAAACCATCATTGATCTTTAAAACAAGCAGTCTGCAGAGCCTCAGAAGTGATGCAATTTAACACAAAATGGCTCTCCGTGTGTCAATCAAGAGTGGGAATTCGACATTCTGTTCAAGTACATAGTACGTGTAGACCAAAATCGAGATAAAACCTCTGTCGTCCTTACGTGCAATTTCCTCTCGAAAATGCAAATGTGGTGGAACCATGCAGGTAATCAAAATCCCAATAGACTGAACTTCCGGTTTCACGGAATGATAACGTTTGTAATTTCAAAACTTAAAGCAAGACAAATGGAAAAAAATCTACTTTCTGAAATTCTTTCAAACTTAAATTGATTCATGAACTGGTCACTAAAATCAAAGAAATTGTAAATTCATTTCGATAACGAAACTGAAAAAGTTCTATAACGGAAATCACGAATTTGGAAGAAAAAAAATGCTGGGAATTGTGTTGTTTTGAGTGGCATTTCTGATAAAGTTAATCATCGATTATATGACCCCCTCCCTCCTCCAACCTTCATTGAAACATGTCTATAGTGAAGCCATGTTTCATGAACAGTCCAGGTGATAATCGTTGGATACATGTAACCAGCGACTTGTGCGTTTCTGTGGTTTTTTCATGTCAAAGTTTTTATGTTGGTCTTCAGTTATCAACTCATGTCAATTCAAGTCTTTTTGAAGGCTGATCAAAAAAACATCAAGTATATGAATGTTAAGCATACTTTATATCGGAGCCTGATTGAATTTCCATTACATCGATGGTTTTTTGTTAGTTTGTTTGTTGGCATTATATGATGCAATCACGCCCATTTTATCATGTAGCGTTTCAAAGAAATATCATTACATTTTGCTGAGACAAGAATTTTAATATGCACGCTTATCTGAGGGAAGAAATTAGGCGTGAAATGCAAATGAAAAATGGCTAAAGTTTGCAGAGACTTAATGAGATTTCCACAAGATGGCTGTCAATGTCCCAAGTTGTCGGTATGGAGAACATGCGTTGCGGTGGAGGTTATCCACGCCCTGAATTAGGCCCTAAGGAAGATTTATAAACAAGGGGAAAACGCATTAAGGAACTGTCGGGGTGTTGACATTTACACTACATCAATCAGATTTCCAAGACATCCTTCCAGCAAGCCCTAGTGATCTTCAACTTCTTCTTCTTCTTGAAGCTCGGGTTGACGGTGGTGGGGGTTTTCCCCAAAATGGCTGACGTTTGAAACACGTATCGACCTGCACCAGAAGGACCCCCAGTAGCTCGGAGCGTATTTATAACTCGTTATTTAAAGTGGAAAAGGCAAGTTGACAAACAGTCAAGATAACGAACGTTAAGGGTGTGTTCCAATGACTGGAGAAGGACTGAATATATAGCTCGCATCCCCTAAATGCGAGAGCTTATTTTCGTAATTGGTTCAGACCTCATTTGCTAATATTATAGCAAACAGAAACTCGATAAAGTAAATCCAGCAGAGAGGATGTGTGTTTTGTGAGGCCGGAGATGGAAATAGGCTACGGCACAGCAGGACGTTTATTCCATCTTTCATGGAGGCATAATTGCACGTTGGAATGCACGTTGAGGAATTGCAACTGTAGCAAACCACAAGAGCGCTTTTCCTCACTCCTCGACTTAATTGCTATTTGTTGCCACTCGACTGAAAAGAACAAAAAAACCTGCTATCGAATTAATTGATGCTCTGCTGGATATTCCCATCCTCTTAAAAACCAAACTCGATATGTTTTTAATGCACAAAAAGCCATTACGCTTGTACTGCACATTAGAAAATACCAGCGCCATCTATGATGCGTTCTTTACAGTGTATATTCGAACTGTTGTTTGAATCTCGTGAGATATGATAAGTAAGCTGACTTACCTAAGGAGATTGTGGAACCTTAGACAAGTCCTACCCTGCAAGCTAAATCTATGAGTTGCTTAGGGGTCAGGGCTGGTGCAACCAGTGGATGCAGATGACAAAGTTTGGGGCTTGACTGGGATTCATAATTGGGAGGTTGGACACCGGTAGTTGAGTGGGTTACATGCTTGCCTCTCGATCCTAAGATGCCGGGTTCGCTCCCCGTCAAGGAACTACTTCTTTTTTGGGTCCCCATGGGTGTGGTCAAACGCTGGGGGCCAATGGCCGTTAACTTCCACACAGGAAGTTGACCACTACGTGGTGGTCAATGACCCCGTGGACTAAGCGCAGGGACCCAGTGTTGATGGGAAGTCCAACGTCCAATTGTCAGGGTCCGCCACGTTTTTGGTAGGGGCCGTCACAAGTATAATAATTACCTGCACTTGCTAATAATCTTTGAGCCAGAACTGAAAGCTTATTTTGGAATTGCGATGCCAGATACTCTTGCCCCACCAGGGGGTGCTGAAATGAATAAGGTCAATCATTTGGAATTCAGTACAACCATCGTTTACAAAACATATGCTTAAATCAAACCTGGTTTCGCAGATATATTTCACATATTGCAAGTAACCAATGCAATGTTGCTTCAGGCAAGATAACAACAATGGAAAAATTGAACGTAGGACGTATTAATATTAATCCACCATTATTTTGATTTCTTTTTTTATTTGACTGAATGGACTTTACAAGAGGAAGCTCATGTAAAATAGCCTTATTGTATCTAACATATACCTCCATAGGTAAATGCACGTTTCCTTTGTTTATATGATTACATATGCAAAGTTCATTTTCCCTTCAAGGAAAAGTTGTTATCGTGTGCCACATTTTTTTTAAATAAAATATTCATGCAATTTTACTCGATGATGGGACTGTAAAATAAAGTTGGATTATGTTCTACGATTGTACAAACAATGGATCAAAGGAAAAGTTAATCATGACATTTTTTTTGTTTGTTTCAGATGTATTGCCTACATTGGACTTCGTATTTGAAGAAGTAACTGTTCAACCCATGTCCACCGTTAGCTTAAAGTGTGTGTCTGGAGGTCAACCTGCCCCTCGTTTTCATTGGACATTGGATGATAACCTTTTGCCTACCAGAGATGCTCGTTATCGGTTACGAGAATATAGTGACGAACACGGCAAAGTGGTTAGTTACGTCAACGTTAGTGCCATTCAAGTAGCCGATGGTGGAGAGTACAAATGCAGTGCTTCGAATAAAGCCGGAAGAATGGAGCATTCGGCCAAAGTTCATGTCGTTGGTAAGAAACTTCTTAGTTATTCTACAAATACACTCGACTTTAGATTTAATGGCTGTCTTGAGGTTGTTGGATTTCTATTGGATGACATCTTCTTTGCAATGACAAATTGAGATATACATACATATATGGAGTTGTACAACTAGAAAACATGGAAGAACATGGATAATCATTAATGGTTGCCATGCTGCAACCCACCAAAAATAGTGGTCGCAGTTGAATTACAAGGGGTAATGGCAGACAGTCAATGTCAGTCCTCTCAACAGAGATTTTTAGGAAATTTTCGTTTCCTTCTTTAATGATCATTACTGTCTTGGATTAGGTTGAAAAGTAAACGGTCGATTAAGTAATTATCTATGATGCAACCCATCAGAAATAAAGTGTGCGGTTTAATTCCAAGGCGGAAAAGCAGAGTCAGAAGTCAGCCCTCAGAAGAGGGATTTTAGGATATTTTCCACCAAAATCCACCAAAATGGTATCTGGAAAACAGCATAGTTTGAATTGTGTTACTAAAATTAAGAATAAAGTTACAACAATAATGAGTTTAATGAATACGCCAAAAATCCATTTTATTACTTTGGGCTCCTCTTTGGCGCCCCTTAGCTACAGGCGCCTGAGGCGGATGCTTATCCCCTCCCCTCGCTACGCCACTGCAGGTAGATGATGCATGAATATCCAATTGCCTTAATTTTTGATTCTGTGTTTTGGTTATTTGAGTTTGATCATGAGTTTGACACTTTGATTGTTTATTAAGTCTTCTTAAGACTTACTTTTGATGGTGACAACTTATTAGGAATTAATAATACCATAATAAGTCTATCAAAGATATTTAGTCCGACAACAGGAATTAAAAGTTACTTCTCCGATTTTATTTTCGTTATCCAATCCTGAAGACGTATTGAAGTGTATGCACAATCATATACATGAATGGTATATCACGCCTGAATAAGTTCATTATCATAAGATTAGATTCTAAACATAATCTTAAACTATATAGAGTTGAGTATCTTTATCTGAGAAAATCATTTCGTTGAACGTTGTCTTTGTTCATTATGATCATCAACTGCAGTTTATAAGTCAGTGCTTGGGGAAAAGCAGTCCAAATGCCCAATTAAAAAGGGATTTGCACAAAAACAATAAACAGAAAGCGGATAAACAATTAAGCTGGTGTTTCATAGGCGTATTTTAATGACAGTGAGTTTGGTTTTGTTGTTTTTACTTAAGAAAAGAAGTCGTGAATTTTTATCTAAATTTTTTTTTGTTTGAAATCATACGAGGGGGCGGTCAAAAAGTCATGCATATTCGTTTATTATTCGAAAACCAAATGTCGTACAAAAAAAACTGAAATAGCCATTTTAAAGAGTGGAAAATGATGGATTTAGTTCACTACATGGTGCCACAATTCATGGAGAATTTCGAACCAACTTTTGCACGACATCTGGTTTATGAATAATAAACGAATATGCAACACATTTTGACCGCCCCTGGTAGAAACTATTAATGCTTCAATTTCTATATGAGGGTGGTGTAAGTCCTATCATCCGTTTTTTAACATCCAAGCTCACTGTCAAACAGATAGTAAAGACTAATTTGCTTACATTTGCTACAATTTTTTTTTCTTTGAGGAAAATAAATGAGACTGTACGATTATGTAACAGTTTGGTTGAGCTCTTCAGATTTTATCACGTATTATTAATGTCCTCTTTTCTCCATATGCTAATTAAGTCGAAAAAGAAACCCTGGTGAGCTAACATATATATATAGCCGTTTTGAATAGCATATGCTAGTTTCCATAAATAAATACGGTATCCACGTTAATTGTCTCGGCGCATTTTGAGTCTTATTATTTCCAAGCATATTTCTCACACCGACGAGAATATAAACTTTGCTAATGATGTATTTCACAAAAGAAGTTTTTGTTTATTTTTCTGTTTTATGTTTTGAGCGTACGGCGGCGCCAGAACAAATTGTAAACACAAACGCGGCGGAATTTTGCATATTATTTTGCTTTTAATAATGCAATTAGATGTAATGTGTAGGTCGCTTTAACCAGACAAAAGAAGCCAGATTCTGCACCAAAGTGACGTTTCAAATGCTTACATTTCGCTTTACAAAGAAAAGAAAATGTGTTGAAGTTGATGGTTTTTTAAATGATGATCAACACCATTGTATATTTTTTGATTTTAGGAAAAATGCACATGAAAAAATCTCGATCTTGCCTAACTAAAACTAGTGTTACAAAACCTAAACTATCCTTACATACACTAAACTAGCCTTCCATAACCTAAACTAATCTAACCTAGACTAGACAAACCTAACCTGACTTATTATGACAGTGTACTTTCCAGTACAATGGGCTTTTTTTCATGTACTCTTTTTTGTTATATTTATTTTTATATTTTGTAGCATCAATTTTTGTTTCATTGGTTTGCCAAAAAAAAACCCATTTCGAGGTCTTTCTTGTTCGTCCTTTGGTTTCGCAGGCAATTTGCTACATATTTTATGTGACATCTTTTCTGGATTTTCAAAAGAATTCCCATTATTTATTTTTTTTGCTGTTGCAAGAAAGGCTCTGTGCTGCTTGCTCTATATTTTATATGGCATTTATCTGGGCAATATACTGCGGTAAATTGAGGTAATAAAGAAATGCGGAAATGGCTTAAAATTAGCCAAGTTTGATTATTTATACGAGCACCCTGCCATGTGCTATTAAACTTCTTTGAATTCATTACCACATTAATTGAGTCTGCCTTTAAAAATATTGATTTTAAGTTCAAGCGTTGGGTGGCAGAGAGGAATTTTGATTAGATTTCTCGGCTTTTATTTAATTAAACCAATGAATTATGAAATTTCGAGTGCTGATGTGACACTATCTTAACGCTTAGTGGTGTTTTTTTATATTTTAGTAGATGTTAGCAAACATTCGTTACATTGCAAAGCCGCTGAAAATGCAATATCTATAGGGCTAACCAAGCATGAAACTCAAATTTCAGCGAAAGGATTTTTATGGGAGTGGTCGATCTCTATAATAAGTTGCTTAATCTCGTATGCGGCCATTCAAAAAGTACAATCCCGAAATTCCTTCAAAAATTCCATCCCTCTCCTGCCCACATGGTGACAATATTAGCCCAAACCCCCTCCCCCACCCCTTATCCACATGGCGTCCATTGTAGCCCAGACGTCCCCTAGCATTTGTCCACATGGTGTCCATTTTAGTTCAGACCCCCCACCCCACCCCCTGTCCACATGGTGTTCATTATAGTCCAGACTCTTCTCTACCACTTGTCCACATGGTGTCCATTTTAGCCCAGACTCCTCCTTCCCCTGACCACATGGTGTCCATTTTAGCTCAGACTCCTTTCCCCTTCATAGATGCCCTTCATTTTTTTTTTTTTTTTGAAAAGTAGGGTGTCCGAAACTTTTCTTGGGACATACAAAAGCCCATCCTATAAATTTCCAAGCACTACTCGCTACCAATTCCATGACATTTTATAATTTCCGACTTTCCCGACGTTTTAAAAATTCAAGTACGTTTGGGACTGAGGACACATCTCTTCCGGTGTCCATTTCCCCTTTCACTGACCTTTAAAACACAACTAAACAGAACTTAAAAATGCAATTATTAGTGGACTTCCATAATGCCTTCACTTCTCCCCCCCCCCTTCCCCCCACCTGTCCACATTGTGTCCATATGCAAAACAGACCCCACCCCTCTCTTGATGACGTCCTTTTTGGATGTCCTCTATACGAAACTGCCCACCGATCTAATTTTAGGCCTGTTGTTGACTGCTTTAATTATAGCATATAAATTGATTGCTGTTGCCTGCTTTGGAAAACGGTTGCCGCATTTGCCTACATACAGAAGCATTTTGATGTAAGCTAATGCAAATTAAGATTCCCTAATTACGTAAGCGTCAGTCATGCAACTCAACGAAGTTGATGGCTGGAAAGCTTAACCTCATTAATCAAAGAAAATTAGTAGTCAGATGAAAATGATCCTTGTCTTTTTTTTATTATTTCTTGCGAGATTAGTATACTTACTATCGCCTCATCTTCAAACTTCATATCGGAAAATGAAATTTGGTATCAATTTCGCAGCATTAGATTAATATGCGCTATACAACCGTGAAAAATTGCAACTTTTTTATCCACCCTGTCTGCATTCTCGCAAGCTGTCATGCAAATATGTGTTTGCCTAATTTCATTAAATTAATTTTTAAATACTATTGATCAGGATTATGGGTTTATGGGATTTTCCCCCCTCAAAGGTCTGTTTAGCTTAGTCAGTCAATTAAGTTAGAAAAAATGACTTTGAAATGAAACAACGCGTTTAACATTCATTGATGCAGACCCTTCCCCTGGGTTTTGAAGGGGTTGACAGTTCATATGCGAATAATATGTGTATGGGGCCCTGAAAAAACGACGTCCTTCAGAGTATACCCCCCCCATCCACATGGTGTCCATTTTAGTCCTGAATCCCACTCCCCCCTTGTCCACATGGTGTCTATTTTAGCCCAAACTTCCCGCTCACCTGTCAACATGGTGTCCATTTTAGCCTTGACTCTCCCTTCCCCTGTCTACATGGTGTCTATTTTAGCTCAGACTCCCCCTCCCCCTGTCCACATGGTGTCTATTTTAGCTCAGACTCCCCCTCCCCCTGTCCACATGGTGTCCATTTTAGTCCTGACTACAACATGTGCAAATGTTAATATGTGGATGTGGTTAAAGCATGTTTAAAAGTTACTTCATCCAAAGTATTGGAAAGCAGCCATATTGCATTTGTTATGATATTGGTACATGTTGTTCGAAATTATGAAATTTTGGATTTTATACGAATGTAATTATTTTAGGCAATCGGGATTATATTAATCGATGTTTAATGCTAATTTTTTAATGTATTTGCAGGTCGTCCGTTAATCCGGCCCATGCCCAATATGTCGATAGTAGCCGGTACAACAGCTCAAATCCTTTGCAGGGTACTTGGGTATCCAATCAAGTCAATTTATTGGGAAATGGGTAAGTAGATATGAGGAATGTCATATTATATATTCATTTATCAGTTAATTAGAATTATTAGTAAATTATCATATTAAAAATACAATATCACAAATATATTTTATATCTGTTTTACATAGTTGATGGAGAGTAAGCATTATCATTAAATTGTCTAAGTATTTTCGTTACATAAAAAAAAATTAAAGGCTTGCATAAACTGTTTTTTTATACAGTTATTCTGCCATGATTAATGATAGTGTTGGAATATGTGTGTTTGTGGGAAATCTCTCTTAAGCCTGATTATTTATAGTTGATGAATTGCGGAAATTCGTGCTATTAATTTTGATGATGGCACTGTCCATAAGAATGTTTGTAGCTATTGTTTTACGATGCATTCAACCGATGATGTAAAAATAGATACATAAATACCAGTATCAATGCTGGGGTGAAAATTGATTAAACAGTAGCATAACTACTTGCATAAATTGTCATTAGATGTAACCAGAAAGTATTTAACTCAAATGCACTGTGAGTCATATAGAAGTCGATGTTTTGCAATATGTTTTTGGTTGCCAGCCTATCAACAGTTTCTCTTTACGCAAACTTCTTGTTGTTCGTTAAAAATTACACTGTAGAAAGTTGTTGCACAATTTGGTGTTGATTTTTTGTGAGGTAGAAATATATTAAAAAGATATTCTTTTATATAGTGAAAATGTGCTGAACAGTCCTGTTGTGTAGCTTAATCTTGCCTAAGATAAATATCTGAGCTTGCACCGAAAGACAGTATCCCATTTTTCATTTGGTTCACTGAACTAACCATTTCTTCATCTTCTATAGTGTTTTGCGAGACAAGTGAAGAAAAATCGATTTGGAGCAAGTGTTACGAGAATTAATTGCCCTATAGGATAGTGCAAAGATAGTTCTTAGCTTTATGTACAGACATTGTTCATTATGTGGAACATGTTAGACCTGAAAATGATGAAGACGCTAGAGTGCAGATGCAAATTGTAGATGAACGAGAAAAAAAAAAGTGTAATTTAGACTTTTTTTACTAATTTAATTTTAACCCTTCATAGGATGTGATCAACATTTTTTGCCATTAAAACTCAATTTATAAGTTGGAGCTAGATTTGTATACATTGCTATAGTTACATGTATACATGAGTGCTTTCCATTATCGTTTTTATTTAAGTTAACTTATATTTATAATTCTAAAAAGTGGGTTTTTATGCTATAAACATCTAATATGTCATTTTGTACATGTTCAGATAGATTTTATACTTTGTATCATGAAGAGTTCTTACGAAATCTGATAACTACCCTGGTGAAAAAATAATGAATGGACCATGTATGGCTTTTTCTATTCTAAATTTAATCTAAATTAGATACAACTGGATGTTATATGGCTATATAATTGTCTATATCCCCATGTATGTGCATGTGTAAACCATGTAGAGCCATATGTGTCCGCATAATGTGTTTGTAAATGTCAACATCTGTCCCATCAAGGGTCAAATATGGCCCATCTAGGGTCAAATATGGCCTATCGAGGGTCAAATATGGTCCATCTAGGGTCATATGTGGCCCATTGATGGTCAAATACGGTCCATCGAGGGTCAACTATGGTCCATTGAGGGTCAAATATAATTCATACATGTGTGTATATATGTATATATAAAACATATAGGGTACTTGTTAATTTAATTTTTAAAGAACTTGTGTTCTAAACAAGCTCCTTACTTGATTTTGTGATCATTATATATTTTGTTTCAGTGCACAATTTATATGAAATTGTTTTTCTTAAAATATTCATGAATTAATTAGTTATGCGTTTTTTCTTTTTTAATTAAGATAATGTTCTCCTTCCAACTAATCGTCGACAGCAAATACTTGATAACGGCACTTTGATAATCCAAGATGTCAGCAAAGCACTTGATGAAGGTGTTTATAAGTGCATCGCAAAAAGTCCTGAGGGAGAATCTGCATTCAGAACAAGCACAATTAGCGTTTTGGGTGAGAAATTTGTTTTAATTAAAATTCTTTATTTAATACCTTCGTAATAATAAGCTACTCCATGCATGCCATCTCTTTTCGTGTCAAGTGTGTATCAGGTTGTCATTCAGAGTGTGCACTTGAAAAAAACCGCAGACAACGTTGAAAACCACAAATATACTTCCCTTAAACGCAATAAAATGAAATATTTAGACCTTCTAAGTCATTAATTTGACAGATTCATGGAGTGGCTGAAACACCTCTTTTGTATAGACATGTGGAAAGCTAGGTTTTCATAGTTGTCAAAGATTTTCCTTAAGCCATCATTAGTTTCTCCAGCTAACAGACCGATGGTTAAGTGATGTTTCACCATAGGCATTATCCAGACTTGGGCAAATTGTACTCATGAGTAGGAGTACTGATTACGACATACTATACAGGGTGGCCACAAAAAAGGGGTGATCGTTTTTCATGAATTCGTAACGTTTTTGTTTTTTAATCAAAGTAAATCCATCAGTATAATCGACTCGTCAATTTGCCAATGGCGTATGTGTTGCAGCGGAAGGAGGACACTTTTGAGAACAAATCGAAACAGCTGTTTTATTCGTAAGTTTGTTGCCTATATTTGACCAAAATTGGATTTACTTTAAATTAAAAAAAAACAAAAAAGTTACGAATTCATGAAAAAGGCTCCTCTTTTTTTGTGGCCACCCTGTACATGTATCAATAAATTGTTGTTCAAGAATACATAAAAAGAAACTTTTCTCCCATGAGAAATTAACGCAAAAACACCATTAAAGATATCACATGATCATGTTAATGGATGTTGACATGGATTTTCTTGTGCTTGTTTTCGTCGGATAAAAGGGTTAAAATTGTGGAGTGGATCCATGGAGGGTTTCAAAACCAGAGCCCATATGTCTATATATAGTATCTACCACTGATTATTCGAATCAAGTATTTCTATTTTCAAAAGTGCACCGTGCATTACACTTTGGCGGAAAGGCCCATAAATCATTCGAAATATACATGTAGAAACTGGGAATTGAATCTTTTGTATAGGGCATACACATCACTCAAACATCCATCTATTCGATAGTAAGCATCTTATGTGTTTCTGTTGAATATAAGATCGTGCTAGTGTTGGGTCGTAATCGAATACATTGAATGAATTTGAGTAACGAGCACAAGAGTACCGAGTACAAAGAGTAATCGTACTCAAAACGTACGGGTAAAATGCACTCGAGTACTAATAAATTTGTGACATTTTCGTAAATTGGAAAAATCTTTTTTAAAACAACAAAAACAAGTATTTTTTCAAATGCTCTAGAACATTTTGCAGTGTTTTTTAAATTAAATATTGCTGTAATTAGTCATGAAAAGGCTTTAGAAAATGGCAGGGAGCCTTAAATTCCTTATACTACATGTTAAGTACATGTTAAGCATCAGTTCTATGCATAAATGCTCTGCTCTGGTTGTTGAAATTTTCAAAAATTGAAAAAATCTTTTATAAAAACAACAAAAACAACTATTTTTTAAAATTTTCTAAAACATTTTTCCAACTTTTTGAAATAAAATATTGTGTTTTTGAAAATTTAAGGGATAAATCCTTCAACTATGTTTAGATTTTCTCCAGCAAATGTACTGATGGATAGCGCCAATGTGGAAATTTTCAATTATTCTACCACCGAGGGTCCATTCCCACTGTCCACACTTATATTTGTTGTTGTTGTTATTGTCCTATTTTCAGTACCACCGTTAATTGATCCATTCACCTTTCCTCGCCTTTTGTATGAGGGCATGAGAGCCCGTATATCATGCGTGGTCACTAAAGGCGACCTGCCCATTGCCTTCAGCTGGTTGAAAGACGGTTATGGCATCCAAAACGATTTGGATGTGACCTTGATTCATCAAGATGACCATTTCTCCAGCACCATCACCTTTCCGAGCATCACACCCAGGCACTCTGGGAATTATTCTTGCATAGCCAAGAACTCAGCCTCAACCGTTAATCATACCGCTGAACTCATCGTAAACGGTAAGTGGAAAATTCGTCCATTTCCAAAATTAATCAACTTGTGTGACGTAGAGAAAAAAAAAAGGTTGAAATTTCCAACGTGACAGAAGGACAAAAAATCGTGGGAAATGTAATCTGGGATTTAGCAGACATTCTGGAAAGAAGAAGAAGAAAAATGGGTTGGTCAGAAATCACGTTAAATGAATTCTCCGAATGACACTCTGGACTCAATCCACCCTGGATTGAATTATTAAAGGAAGTGTAAACGAAATGAGATTATTAGGATTCGTGAGACTGGAGATGGTGTCTCGGGACTGCTTCAAGCATCGCAGTTTCCGCACAAGATGATGATGATGATGGAGTTGCCAGTTGTTGATAATGAATTGAATCTTATAACACTACTACTACTACAGGCCAGTGGCTCAGTTAGTTGCCACTTGGGATCTTACAATATACCTTACTGCTCTATTTAAAGAATTTACAATCTGTGACGCATTTGAGAGACTTTGAAGCACTTGATAAGCCTTACAATCTTTGAAGTATTTGAGAGACTGTGAAATATTTGAGAAACTTTTAAGTCTTCTTTAACTTCTTTAAGGAATGCCAGAAACTTTAAAAACTTTAAAAATTTGAGACTTTAATGTCATTGAGAATTTGAAGGGCTTTTAAGACTTTGAGAATTTGAAGGGCTTTTAAGTCTTTGAGAATTTAGAGGGTTTTAAGTATTTGAAGCATTTTACTTAAAGGAATTTTTGAGACGTATTTCAGAGGCAAAATCTTAAAAGTAGTTTACAGACTAAAGTATTTGAATCATTTCAAGACTAAAGTATTTGAATCATTTCAAGACTAAGGTATTTTAATCAATTTAAACTTTGAAGTCATTGAACATTTCAATGACATTAAAGCATTCCAGAGAATAACGTCTTTGGACATCTTAGATACTTCAGATTAAGTCTTTATAGCATTTAAAACTTTTAATGTCCTTGAAGGAAATTTCTATCACTTAAAGGATTAAAGGATTCGTCTTAGCTGAATTTTTATTTTTCGTTTCATGACCGAAATTTGGTTGTGTTAATGTTTTGCCACCATAGTTCTCTGCAAGTCAGATTCTGAGAAGTGTTTGTGTACTCTCTCTCTCTATATATATATATAGCCCAAAGACTTCATATACCGATACGCGGGTACATTTCGTTATGTAAGAAACAGCTTTTGAAAACTAAGGTCTTCATTTTAAGTTTCATGATGTTGCTAAAATGAAAAAGCAATGGCAGAAGCAAACATCTTGCAACTTCCTTTTTTTTTCTTCTGCAGTGCCTCCAAGATGGTCCATTCAGCCCAACGACACGTCAGCTGCATTTCATGCCATCGTTGCCTTTGATTGTAAAGCAGGAGGGACACCAACTCCAAAAATCACCTGGAAAAAAGCATATGGTAAGACCCTTCCCCCCTCATTCTATTTTCATTGCTTGTTGTAGTTTGAATGTCTGCACAACGACTATTGGTTCCCATAAAATGGGCAATCCAATTATGCAGAATAGACAATGGACAGCCTTGAATATGGATTTTCCATGAATCTTTTATGGATCTTGAATGGATATCCATTACAAGCAAATGAATAATTCCAGGGATGTGTGTGTCTATTGATTTTCTGCACCATATGAAGACGATATGCTTTGTGTTTATATTTTCTGAGGTTACCCGCAAGAATAACTAATAAATGATTTGTTCTTCGTGTTTATGAAAATGTGGGAGTTTAAAGGCATCACTTTGTGTGTACAGTATGAATCACTGTTCTATTGATGATTCTACATTGTGATGCTACGATTATATTGGGCCTAATATAAATTATGTCCATAAAACATGTCCTTAAAACATTTATGGCCATTATTCGGATTCCAATTTCTGATTAAGGTCCAATTTCTGATTTAAGTCCAATTTCTGATTTAATCCAATTTCTGATTTAAGTCCCATTTCTACTACGTTCAATTTCTGATATGTCACATTTTTGAAATGTCCATAAAAATCACTTACATTTACCCATATTTGTGACATATATCAATGTTGCATCCTGGAATTTCCATGATATCTTAATTTCAAATATCAGCCTTATTTCTTATTACATGTTTTTTTTTTTAAATTCCGGGTGTTAGCTATTCGATGTTTTTGTCTAATCGTATTTTAGGTTATATTTATTGTTTTATTTTTTGTCTACCTAACTATTTTTTCCACCAAAATAATGTATTAGGTTGTCTGAAATGATTAACCTCCTCATAAAGACCCATATCGCGTGTTAAGACTGCCACGCCTAAATTTAATGACGCAACTTGTAATGTGACGGCGTATGTACGTGGCTTTTATCACAGGTTATTATTACATGTTATGGATATTATTACACATAAATGGTTCGGAAGGGGGGAAAATAACAGCGGGGGCATTCATCTCCTTTTTCATATTGCTTGCATGGTGCATGGAATGAAGAAAGCATTGATAACGTGATTGCAAGTTATATATGGTACATATTCTGAAATTCACAAATTTAAGGTGCAATTGTAAGACACAAGTATTCTTCCTTGGGTTCTCAATACATTTTAAGCTAAAGGATTTGTAGTTTTGAATTACAATACAATACAGTACATTTTATAAATAGAGAAACCAATTAAAATTAGATTTGGATTAAAAATGAAATTATTTCTTTGAATTTTTTTGATTTCTTCAGAATAAGTGCACATGCTGTATATATACATAATAGAAAGTCAACATATATGGAGGTATACACATATATTGGCATATATATGACCGGATATAATGATTTGTTCATGTAGAAATGTTGATATATGCCCATTTATAGACAACCATGCCACGTACGAGTATATCCAATTTCTCATACATATGTCCATATTAGCCCATTTCCCATATGTCCATATATCCCCATTTCCCACCAAACATACTATATGACATGTTTTCCACTCGGTTGACACATGTATTTGTTTCTATGCATATGTTAAATCTTGAAAAAGAATATGTTATGCTGAATTCATGGTGTCCTGTAGCCTTGAAAATCCACAAAAAATACTTGAATTTCTAACACATTAGAAAAGTGGGAAAGTATGTTTGAAATGTGTTTAAAACACCAGTTTATGCCGTAATTTCCTATCAACAGCAATAACAAAATTCATATTCTGTAGACAATTTTAAGACTGGAAAACTATTGTGGAATTGGTCGTGGTATGGGTACTTGTA
>JAQGAE010001571.1:0-22170 GCA_034696685.1 Julus scandinavius
TTTGTACCATTATCTGTAAAAATAAACATGTAAATTAAAAAAAACATACTGGCCAAATACTTTTTTTGCTCACTGTAAATAAAACAAGCTTTTAATGAAATATGATCCCACAAGAATTCTTACAGATCGTTTTCCTCGACATACTTCTCTTTATACATAGACCAAATTCAATCGAGATTTAAATTGAAAATGGCGATACTATATGCAAATAGATGATATTTAAATAGATTTTGAAAAAGTAAAAGTACACTTAAAAAATCGACATATGTCAACCGATATCTAAAAATATTTAGAAAACTTGATAACTTTTAGAAAAACAAATGCTGATTGCGACATTAAGACCGTGCTATGGGAATATGCTGGAAAATTTAAAACTGCACGTGGAAAAATTGGCTAGGAAGATTATGAGAAAAAACACACTTTAAGTTGATAAATGAACTTGGTCAATATAAAGACAAATACAAGTACACGTTGGGCAGAAATTCTGGTGGGCTCACAAAACATTTTAGGTGAAATGAAAAAATCTAAGTCAATTCTTAAAAATGTGCAGAACCACAGTATGGCAAACTTGAAATACTCCAGTTTTTAATATACAATTTAAAATTAAAAGGAACTTTAGGAAGATTTAGCAAAACTCGGTTAAACGATTAATTGACAATGTAAATCCATTTTGGAACATTATAAAGACAAAAATATTTGAATAGTATTCTAAATATTTTAATAATGCATTACGGTTTTCTAATGTAAAAATCGATATTTGACAAAACCGTACCGCTTTATTAAAACGACCGTAAGATGGCAGCATGGCGGATCCCTCATAGGTCCAATCTCTCGCTAATGGATGTGCAAATATTTATTAATTTAAGAAAATTACGCAAAAAAAAAAACTGAGCGAAAGCAGCATCAAAAGGCAGACGTTATTGAATCTGGAATAGACGTCATCGGCGTCTATTTTTAAAATTACCCTGCTTTTGTTCAAAAAGCGTTTCATCGAATACTTGATTAATTCCGCGTGGAAGACAATTAATTAATTAAGCGAGTTTTATGCGCGCTCATCAGCATTTAAATCAAGAGAAGTGAAAAACAAGACGAACGATCATCTTAAAAGCGAAATACATATATATTCGAATTTGCGAAAGCGACGCCACTAGCTGTGTGGAACATAAACGAACTGGAAACTACTTGAGTTAGCCCGGAGTGGTTAGCAAGACATGTTTTGAGAAATTCAACAGCATCAGTTTAAGTGCGGCAAAATGAAATAAGGAGGATTAAAAGGTCGCTGAGATTATAAAGTTTAAAGAATTAAACGAAATGATGTCTGAGCAGAGTTTATAGGAATGAATAAAATATTTATTTTAGTATAATTCCAATAAAGAATGAAATGGACAGATGATGACTATTACTTTTTATGGTGATCTATAGTGAACATTTTCGAACGTTTTGTAGTAATAAAATGTATGAATAATTAAACATGTATGTTATACGGCATATCTATTCAATTTAATTTAACTCTGTTAAAAACTAATATGTCCAAATTTATTGAAAAACTCTTCTCACCTATATAACCATCATCATTATTATCGGCAAATTTAAATTTATGATAGCTTTTAAAATTCTCGCAAAAATTAAAACTTGTTGGACTTCTCTAATAGCACTTAACAATTAAAGTTTAATGAAAATAAAATATGATAAAATGATAATTATTGTTCTTTACCATGCAATTCAAATTACGGTTCTCATTTCTCTGCAGCAAGACCGAGCTTTCGAATAAAATATATTTATTAGGGATCCCTACATGGAGGTTGAAGAGAATATTTCCATTTTTTAAGGATGAAAAGCCGCTATGGAGATGTGGGTTTTTTTTGGTAGAGGATTTTATTTACGCAACACGTTGTTGGTAATAGGCATTCGTTGGTACTAGCGAAATAACATTCGCTTTTTATGGCGCGCTATAAAGACCAACATGTCTCTAATAAAGGAATCCAAGGGAAAAAAACATGGCGGCTATAAAGACCCATGGTTTCAGGGTGACCATCACTATAATAGCCGAATGAATGTATTGAAAGTCGTTTGCAGCCAACAAGACCACAAACTCCAAAGCCTGAAGGCCAGAAAAGCTGGAAACTGCATGATGGATTCGTTATTTCAATGGTAAAAGAAAAAGTTGTCCCGATCTTGCATTATAAGATTATCATGGATTAAAATTGATGTAATGTACTATAGCCTTGCAATAAGTCCATTATAGGCAAAACTGTCATTTTTGTTTATTAGCCGTGCAATGATCATTGTATATATCGGAGATGATATTTTCCCGTTCAGTTTAAGTGGCCCTTTTTTATTTCATGTTCATCCCTCGTACATGGCCTAAACCTTATGTTACTAATCGAAGAGCTCGTACTTCAGTCCACCCACTTCAAACCTGTAGGTACTTCACGATTTTCCAGTTCAATTCATTATGAATTGGATTATAATGCCACAGTATACTATACTGTATAAGAGCTACATTATATTAAAACTTGTTTGAAATTAATAGCGTAAACCATGTCTGCAGCTATAAGACAAATTCAATCACATCTTGCAAGATGAGGTTATAACAGATGAAGCAGAATCTTTACCAGACTTCATGACTGCCACTCGTTCGTGGTGGAATTTTTATCAATTCTTTGATACACATTAACTCTCTGAATGATGTTCATCCATTGAGTAGTGTGGGTTTTAGTAATGAAAAATACAAAAAAACGATTTACAAATAGATTGCATAGGGAGTTTACGATTGTCCCCCTGCACCAGTCCACTATAGCAAAGGAATTCAGATTTCAAGTCTCCATGACACACACCAATTTGTTTAATTTAAACTCATTCCTTTCTGTATGATCATTTCTGATCTTCTTTGTCCATTTTTCTATGCTCAATACGAGTCCACCGATTAATAATCTTGTACTGTGAACGCCATTTTCCATCAGCCATAAAAGTAACCCTGGTATTTCATAAATCTCTACAGAAGTTTATGACCATTCCTCGAGCACATATCAATCACAGCCCACCTACCATATAAAGTATAAAACAAGTTCATCCATACACGTTTAAGAAATCTCACCATTACACGCAAACTGTTTCTTTTCTTAAATTGCTTCCGACACTTTACGATCGTCCCTCGCCCATGGCCTAACCTCGAACCGGCTGCACTTGACACCAAATCGATTTACAGCGACGACCGAGACATTAATGACATTGGATGACAACGTGTTAAATACTCACGTCGAGTTAGGCTTCCTCCATGTTGGCTTTACCGGTATTAGTCGTCGTCACACAAAAAATCGACAACCGGAAACGCGACGTAAACCGAGTCAACTGGGTTCTTTCCTTCTACGAGTGAAGACTAACATAAGAACCACCGGAGGTCAGAGTTCAAACCAGATGCGACGACTTCAACCATTAAGATGTACAAACGAAGAGCGACGTAAAACGAGAACGGACGACGTCGACGAAGAAATAAAAGCGCGACGATAAGCGAATGAAAAATAACAGAAAAATACCGGAGCGACGTGACAGCGTTGCGTGACGATCGCGACGATTGTGCCGGAGCACCTAGGACGGTGGAGGCTGTAACCGGAGGCCCAGCAACGCATGCGCCGCTATACGTGGTCGATCGATCCACGACCAGATGCATGATGGGGAGACCATAAACGCTGAGGAGGTGTATGGCAAAACGGAAAAAGGTGGGATTAACGACGGTCGAGTCATAGAGAAAGCATCAACAGAAACAACAATAAGGTTCATTTTTCGGGACAACCTGTTTCAGTCAATTTAAATTCGACAAATTCATCATTCTGCGCCTATTTTTTTATCCTTTTTAGCCACACATAAGCGATGCATAAACAACCCGGATCTGAGCTCCGAAAAATTAAAACTTGCTTATATTTAGCTTGCGTATGCGGAAGCCACTTTTCATTTTTAAGTACTTTTTGGCAATTTTAAACACGCGGGGTTTGCACAAAGTTCCGCTTCTTCCGTATGGGCACGTGCTTCCTCAACTGAGAATCTCTATCTTGTCCCTTTTCTAATTTTCCCTCAACCCAGCCATGCATTTGTTTCGGCAGCTGTATACGCCAGTCCCAAGCCTGGGTTAATGAAGAGGGTTGGCCTGTAAAACCATCACCAGAACATTTCGTGGCAACACTCCAAAGATTATCAGATATGGATACCAACAGCGGAGCATCCAGGCTGAATGTCGTCTTTTAAGCTATTGGGAAAGATCAAAGGCTTGGTCGTCTTTGGGAGGTTAATCAGCTGATGGGGCCCATGTTGAAAGGACCACCTAGCGTATGAACAAATAGAAAAATATATTTACCCTCATAACATAATACATGACAGAAAAATACTTTCCGATCTCACCCATATATACAGTATACAATATGCACTACCGAATATTGTAATCCAGAATTTCAATTCGACACCACACAGATATTATCTCCCAACTTTTCAAAAATGTTGAGCAGAAATAGTTCATCAATTATATTCCCCTAAGCATGCACACATATTTCCCTCTTAACTCATGTGCATTGAAAACATAGTTCTAAACCTCCCACATACTATATGAAAATGTCGATTTCAAACGCATGCAGATTAAGTGCACTCATTCCGAATTCTTCGTTTTAGATACAGTTTTACGTTTAAGCTATTTTTATCATAAAAACGCTTATTGAAAATGGTATAGTACTGTGGATTTTATGGATGCATATATAGTAAGGTCGAACAATTCGCAGTCTATTCAGTACCTTAATTAGAAACACTATTCTCATGAGATTCCTTCACTCATGAATTGATAAGATCGTACTGAAAGCAATCTGTATTTTTTTTTTCTTATTTCAATCGAAGACAGATAGAGTTGACATAATTCTCACTGTTGAATTATGTTAACGCTGTGAAATTTACCTTTGGCCGCGAGTGCGGGGGCTGCTCATAAAAGGCACCCTTTCTTCTTCACCCCGCTCTGTCTATAGCCTTTGTTCGTCACGACTACCCTGACATTTACCGTTTTCGCTGGTGTGCATTAAATGTTGTCTCGTCTCATCTATACATGCTTTCCCCGCATGGAATCTTATTATTTTATTATGATTAGAGACGCACGCAATTTGTTATCGGTTTTTGGGGTTCGCTCGCCGTACTCAAGCCTGCGTCATTCCCATCGCGACAATAAAACAGGTTTGTTTGCAGGTTTATAGTTTATTTAACGACGATCGAGACCAAGCAATATGCACAATGATTGACAATTGTTTGCCAATGAGCCAATTTGCTTGTCAGCTGGTGAACTTAGTATTGATAAGACGAAAGGCGACATAACTAATAGCACAAAAACAACGCCACGAAATGTTCAGTAAAGATTCGGTTGGAAACTGAAACACGAAACTAACTCTTGTATTCTTTACGATATGGATATCTACCTACACTTTGGCACATCTATTTTTTCACTGCCCTCACATAATAACACTAGCATCAATTCCATCCCACATACCCTTGACAGTGAAAAACTTGTTGTGTCCTTATTAAACAATATGCAAGAGTTATATGCCTGGAGTAAATAGCTCTGTTAAACTATAGAAATGCCTCACAAAATGGAAGAGATGGGTGAAATATAATCCTGATCGGACCCAAGAAATCAAAATGTAACCTGACCATCATGTTAGAGGTTATTCACGTTTCCTAGATTTACGCCTCCAAATGTGTGTAACGAAAGTTAAACTGATTGGTATTGTGATGATACTTCTGTATGCCAAAATTAAAGAGATGTAACATTCCTTAAAATGTAAACATGTTGCCCTGGAATTCCGTGTGCACAAAATAATCCTCGAAGCAAGAAACAAATATGCAGGAATTGCATATTGTCCAAATACAAAAATAATTGCTTCGATAATCTTCACTTCTTGATCATCCTTACATACTTTCTAGGTGTGTATAGATAATTAAGTATACACTATACACAGTGTGCTTTGAATGGGGGTCAGCGGGTTGAAATTGGCCAGTTGGTCTACCCTTTTATCTATATATAGTATTTAGACACGCTTTTCACTCATGGACTTGTCAGTTGACTGTAGTGCTTCAACAACACATTCACAAGTCGATGTTGATCAATTCAAAAACAAATCCTTTAATTTGATGAATATTTAAGACTGTTTTTTTTTTCAAGGTCAGCGAAAATTTGAGCGAGAAACTGCACAATCAAATTTTGAAAACGATTTTCTTCCACCAACGAGCCAGCTTGGGTGAATTAAGCAATGAGCCCAATGTCAACAAGTGTTGGTGACGTCATTGGCAGCCTTTTAATCCTCTTCCTTGGCATAAAGGCGAAAAATAATCTTTCTCTCGCGTTTCATCCGCTGATCGATTTGGAAATAAATAATATTTAAATCGGTTCCATCGCTGACAAAGGCCATCCATATTTAATGGACCGAGTGACGTCAACAGTCGCTCATTTTCCTCGTATTTCTATATAAATCCACTAATGTTTTTGGACGGGATGTTCGTTGTTGTTATTCAAAAACACTGCTAAGTGCGTTAGGCTAGAAATTAATTCGCGTCATCAGCGAAACGCAATTTTATTATTACCATCATCATGGTCGTCGTTCTTGTCAATAAAATGCCATTTTGGACAAGCGGCGAGCATGGATTTAGCGAGGTCGAAAACCCTTTTGGCGCAACACGTGGAACGAATGCGTCAGCGACAAGGATCTTGAATAGACCCGCCATTACCGTGAACCATAAAAAAAAATTAATCGGTCACGATGCTTACCCACAAAATGTAGGTATTCGAAAAATAACCAGCGCAGGAAACACAAATATCGAAAGTACTACTTTGAAATAGTTCATAAAAGCAATGGAGGTGTTTCTTAACAGTAGATTAAACAAGTACAATCACAGCCCGGAACTTATTTGAGGTGAGGGCTTAGTGAAGTAAACTGGCAATATATATTGCACTTGATACATAGCATATATAGCAGTATAGCTTATTTGGACCATTGCAGGAAACTGTATCTGAGAAAAAGCAAAGTAAATTTCATTTTCACACACGATCAACTTAAAAAAAAAAAAAACATGTTTGATGATTAGTATATCTCGGAAACTGCTTGATATGCCCCCTGTTGCAAGACAAATTGGTGCCTTTCGTTCTCTTGACATTCTTTTTGACACGTACAATCAATTAGAAGAAGACTGACGACATCTCAACAAACGACATAGTTTATCATGTAAAGGGACAAATAAAGGGGGAAAAACTGGAAACTATTTTAGATATTCCCGTTAAACATAGTAAATACAAATTGCGTGCCTATGCATCTCACAAATTGCATATCCATCAAGCATCTGCATATGTATACATTCAGTATTGCATTGCTTAAATAAAATAACTTACTGACATTATCACGACTGATAATACCATTTTGAAATTCGAATTCAAGCATACAATGAAGTATGCGAGCAGTGTTCATTTCCAAAGCTATTGCTTGGAAAACCTAAAGTCACAGATGAGCAAATTTTAAAGTTGTATGCATAAGAATAAAATAATGCTTCGGCTATTTCGCTTTATTGTACTCGCAGTATAATTTAAAAAGGTAGCGATAAGGCAAACTTTATTTTTTCAATTTTTCGCCGTGCGCACTAAAGATTTTCCGTACAAATTTAACCTTTTCAAAACCATATGTTCGACGCGCCGCTATTATCTAAACAATAAACAAAATTAAGGTAACTGCGGCTGCCATGGATACTCGAGCTATATGGAAATCCACGAACCTAATGTCAAAACTTCACACGAAACATTTAGACTAAATGAATTTACCACCTTTGACATTTCAAAAATGTCTTAAAATTATCCTCGTATTGCAAATGTTTCAAGATGCCATAACAAGGCAAAAAAAAGGGGGCGACAACACCAATCTTATAATGGATAGAGGATGCCTGTCGCACGTGTTGGCTTCTCGCGCATCCACGGGCGCCATCTTTGGGCCAATAGAAGACCAGCTGCCCCCACTGTCTTAATAAACGCTTGAAAACTGAAAATGTAAAAGCCCCTAAAATGTGTAAAATGCGCATTTCACTCTATATGAATTCTACTTTTATGCTTCTACGTACGGGAAATAAAAAAATATCCTAGAATATGTAAAGCTTACTTAACCTTTTCCCCGAAATATTTATATTTAAAATGACAGCCAACTTGGTAAACATACGAGAAATGTAAACTCTTGAATATGCGCTATGTGAAACAACGAAAGCAAACATAATATAGCACAAAAAGTAGTAAATAAATATAAAAAACTGAAAAAAGGAAGATGCGAAATAAGATAAAAAGATGCAGAGACCAATGAGTTTCAGCTAGCTCTCATTTCTAGTGAAATTTTTTAAAAATAACAACCGGAAAATCGAAAAGTCTCACGAAGGTTATTGAAGATCATAAAGTATTTTTTTCGTTCGCAGTTTCATTATTATTTTTAAATACCCTTTCTAAGAATAAGTATTTCTAAATAATTAACAAACTAATTAAAACAGAAATTAAAATAAAAGGTAATTTTAATAGCAATATTTAAGAGGAGTGTTCAAAAGGTTCATAACTCGACATAGCAACAGAAATCATGTTGTAAAAATCATGAACTTTCCAAAGACTCCTCGTATATATATATATATATATATTTTAATATAAACAAGAGAATATTGCTTTTTAAACAACAGCTGTTAGTAGATCACATTATCGTTCATTTGAGGACAAAAGCAAAGCATTCAAATGTATTCATTTATTCAAGCAGTGATATCTTTCGAAGCCATGCGTTGCAGATAGTTTTTTGTATGATCATCACAAGCGATAATAACGGGGGGAAATGATAATACGTCATAACTCTTCGCGTCGCTTATTCTATTAACCTGATTCGAACATCGTACAAATATGTCAACCAGCTTTTAGTATATTATTTGGTTGTTGCAAAAATGGCAAAAAATCTATTGCATAATCTACAACGACTGTAATCCCTGGACTAAGGCTTTCCTGAATAGCACCCGTGCAAGCAATGTTTGCCCACTTCTGATATCAATGTTGACAAATGTACAGATCATTTTTGCAAATATATATATCGATTGAAATGAAACGCAAATGTTTTCGTATTCTATTCTGAATTCTTGCCAAGTTTACTCAATTCATTAAAAAATAAATTATTATTTTACAGTAAAATATATTGTATAGCAAGCAATTGGCCATGCGGAAAAAATTCGTTACGGATGCATGGAAAGCGCTTTCTATTCCAGGCTCGTTCAATTGCATTATATTGACATTACATATTTCAACAAAGTAAATAATTAAATATATACAATCTGTGAGCCTGTAGGGAGTGAATTTGAGAAATTTTCCACTGCATTTTCTATCAGACGAACTTTCCAGCGGCGAAATTGATGGATTATAAAAATGACTTTTTCCAGATCTTCCATGGGGACTGAAAGATTCCTTACCTCTGTAAAGTTCAAACCACCTTTATTTTCGGAGCACGAAAATAAGATTTCTCCATTACTGGCAACAACATCATCGTCGTTTTTGTTATTATTATATTAATTTTTCCACGTAAAAGGGCACTTAACGCTTCACTTAAGAGCAAGGGGAGAAAGACTAATTATAGAGTGAGGATAGGTCATTGATGACGTCCACCCGAACATCTATTCTTAAATGAACTCACCGTTATATATTCGGTGTTCGCGGCAAACTGCTGCAAACCACAAAGGATTTATGAAAACTTGATTATCTTCTGAATACAGCCGACGCTTCAGTGATGATGTCACTGATGAAAACTGACGTCATACTTGCATTTTTTAATTTACAATTAATGCGTCCATTAAACTCCGCCGCTTTCCCATTGTATCATAACGGAATTGACATCGAGTAAATTGGTTATGTTTCCATTATAGACATTATCCGATTAAGACATATAGAAGCCCAACCATCTTTGAAACGGGTATCGACATTTTAGGACCAATTTCTTATCAATTCAAATTCAGTGAAATCTTTTATTCAATTATTTTGATTCATCGAAATTGAATTGAATCATTAATATTGGTCGTTTTGGGATTCCCAGAAAAGTTCTTTGGAAAAGGTTTCATATCATTAATTATCATTTTTAATCATTTGATAGCATTATTATTATTTAGTATTATTATTTTTGTTAAAGGAAAATCAAATTAACTTTGTTGTATGTACGAAAAGCATTGTTCCATCACACACAAAAAAAAAACGAAACCGAGTTTTCACAGAAAATACGTAGACAATTATTTCTATTATGTTTATTTCTTGCTCCCATTATATATCAAATGAAGCCTTGCTTTATATGATTCGCAGAAAATCGGTAAAAAAGTATTGTGTCAATTTGTCGTGCGCAGGACAAGGACGGAAACATGCTCCTGTCGTGTTTTCGATGAATAGAAACTAACGGAATCGAACTATATCATTGTTATCCAAAGGGCTGTTCATTAACCGCCCTTTGAATCAAACAATAGCATAACCTCGAGCGATGTAGATCAGGTCCCACCACCATTGCGTACTGAACCGTCCTTGGCGTTAGAACATGCATTGGCAAGTTTTAAAGTCATAATTTAGCTTAATTATATATGGGACTGAACTAATGACGGAACCAAACCTCATTCCAGTGACGTCCACAGAAATTTGCATTTGCCCTTTATCGATGCATGTCGGAAAAACGAGAAATCATGAAAATCTATCAGAATGTTAACTCAACATGTTTCGTATTTTGCGAGCTGCTATCAGTGGCAGCTCTCGAACAGTGGCACGCGCTAAATTAACAACTGCTATAGAGAGCATCTCGAGAGCTTCTCTCACGTGGAAACGCGCCTTTACGGAAAAAACTGCAAACTGCATCAATTTTATTTATTCAATATTGCGGATCCGAAACATGGGAAAGATCTTTAGAATTTTTTTTTAAGAAAGTGTCAGTAAAATAAAAATTATGGCTGCCTTCGATTTGAACCAAGAATTGCATTAACTGAAACAAAGAGAACTGCTACCAAAACCCATTACTAAATTAAATAAGTATTCCAAGCAAAGAAACAACATTATCCAAAATCTCTAATCTAGAGAATAAATTAAAAAAAGATTTATTGGGGAGCATAAAAGCCTAACGCCGGCCCTGAGTACCGCAAATGGCACAGCTGTGGCACGGGCCACCAATTCCCGAAATATCTACGTTCGTATTAGAAAATACGGGCCTCGCCATTGGTTTTATAGTTCCCTCTAACCTTCGCAATTTCCCCCGTCCGGGTTTACGACGCTTGGTTCGCATGCAGCCACGCCCTTAGCCGCACTCCCATGTTCCGATCCTCGTTATCGCTTCTCAACCGCAATGCGTACAACCCATTTCTTCACCCTGTAATTTCCTTCGCTTTTTTATTTTTATTTATTCTTAATCGATCGATCGATGTTACACAGCACGCCAAGTCCTTAAGAGGAGGCGCCGCAACACGTGCTTTATGCGAATTGGCCGTGGCACGCATTGGCGGTGTCCCTGACCCCAGCTTTGCCGCTCTAGTACCGGAGACGACCGTGAAACGAAGGGCGGCGCCGGCGTCGCCGTCAAAACCGGATCGATCGTCGGCGATCCCGCGGCGAATCCTCCGATGCTTGGCGCATCGCGCTGCCGGGGGTTCCATTAATTAGCGGCACCCCGCGCCCATGAAACGGATCGATGAACCCTTGACCTTTCGTTCCGGGAAATCGGAACAAAGGAACGGGATGCTGAGAAAGAACCAAAGAACACGTCACGTGCGGAGCTTCCGCTACAATAGATCCGTGAAGATAAAAAAAAAGAGAGAAATGAAGGGTTTTAGCATACTCGCTCGCCATGTCTACTAACCCAAATCGCAAAACGATGTACAGAGCATCATACATGTAGGTGATTCTGGAATCTTGAAATGCGATGCCCACTGTCTGGCTGTCAAAAGCATTATTAAAATAACCTTGTTCACCATTTAAAACACTAGGATTTTGTAAAAGAAAGATGAATCATGCACCGGATTCTTTTTACACGAAGTTTTGTTAATCTAGCATACAGTAATAATTTGAGAAAGGGTGCAGATAATTGCAAAATTGAATTGTGTTTCAATACCAGGAGTTTTAAAGATGCATGCGTTTCCACGTGAGAGAAACTCTCGAGACGCTCTCCATAGCAGTTCTCAATGTAGCACATGCAATAATGCGAGGGCTACTGTTCGAGAGCTGTGTTTCTCAAATTGTATCGCTATAGTGGACACTTGAGCCCTGGCCTTTCTGATAGAAGCTCGCAAAATAAGAACCATGTCCGAATTTTGAGAGTAGCTTTCGAGAGCTAGGCCACAACTGCAGCAAAAAACGCCCTGATGATTGCCTTCACGTATAGCAGCAGAGCATTAAGGAGATGCTTAGTTTTTAGGTTTTCTTAATGTTTACATCAAAGTTTGGGAAATTTTGTATAATACGAGATGTTACGAGTAACTCGCGAGAGTTAACCTCACGTGGAAACACACCATAAGAGATTCTTTCGGGGGGAAAAACTATAGAATTCTTACACATAAGTTTAGACAGCATATACAGAAGATGTTTTGAAAATATTAAAGTTACAAAAAATTGTTTAGCAATTTCGCAAAAAAATAGGTATACTTAATTCCATTAAAAGATAGACGAACTCATGTAAATGTGGAAAAATTATGTTCCATATATCATATTCCTCATATACATGTGTGGCCAAATATGTATATGTGTGAAAGCGCACATCCGTTTATGAATAAACATCCAGTTTTCTGAAACGACCATCATTTCCAACCCGGGTGGAAAATGATATAGGACCATATATGATATTTTCCATACATTTTTTTTAAAAACATTTATGGTCATATATGGCGCTTCATTTTTTATGTATGGGTGAAAACGAATCAATTCTAGACGATATGGCGTTGTGCGAACGAGATGTTATATTCTTGTAGGAGCCAAAAAGCCCTTAGCAAAATTTTTGTTTTCCACTTACTTTAAAAAAATAAAATAAACATCGAAAGAAGAAAGATCAGAAAGCCGCTTTTTATACACGCTTTCGATTTTAAATTTTTCACGTATTTATTTATTAAAAATATACACAGGAGAATTGAAAAATGTATTAAAATCTAAGGGTTCCCTAGACATGGCAGACGAAATCTTTCCACATGGGAGGAAACATATTTCTGGGGTTAAGTTCATCTGTGTAAACAAAACTAAAGTCAGAATCGTGTTTCATTGCTGGTATTGGCGTTAGTACTTGGGTACTCCATCAATGATATTCCCCGAGCCCAGAATGTCCTATATGGAAATGGCATCAAGCTGTGAACTTGAAGAGGATCTATTCTGGAGCAGGGCCTTCTAGTTTTTCCTATCGGATGCTATAATTGGCGAAGCCTTTGGCGGCCCCTAGCAGCATTCGAGAGAACCTCGAAAAGTGCTGGCCACTCGCCATCAACAACATTACTGGAAAAGGTCAAAAGCACATGGCAAACGACCAGGCGGGTGTCACGTACAGGGGCGCGTAAACCGATTTACGACTCTGAAACACAACAAACAAATGACAGATTTCGGCGTGTGCCACCTGCAGGGGGCGCTCCTTCTCTGTTCATTAATTATGAATTACGCCTTCGCTCTTCGTCGACCAACGTCATCGTGTGAGGAGGGGTTGGGCTGCAGGATTAGGGTTATTTTCGTCGGTGTTGTGCCTGGATTAACGCCATTCGTGTCGCTAATCATGCTAATGAAGTCGTTAAGGGCTATTGCGAGAGATTACAGGCACACAGCTTCTCATAATCGTAATCCGCTACAGTACTACATCCTACGTCAAACGCTTTCATATGCCGTCAGCTATGGGAGGAAATTGGGAATTAAAACTGAATTATCTCCTTCGTGAATCGAGTTCTCAGCGTGGGGGGTAATTTTCGCGAAAATACCTTAATGGCTTCTGCCACTCCATTGCGTTTATTGTCATCTCTGAGCCTGGATGACCCATCCTTTTAATTCATCTTGAGTTGCGTCAGATACAGCACCCTTTAATGGACCATCAAAGCTGTGAGGTCATGCAATCAAAAAGCAATCCTGGCGTGGCCTTCGGTGTATACGCCGAAACTTGAAAATGTTGTTGTTGTTGCCGGAATTTAACAAACAAATCCAATACGATTAGCACAAAAAGGTTTTATTATTATTTATTGTCAAACACTCACTAGGAGTACAAAACAGACCACAGGTCCAAAAGAACACAAAAAATAAAAAGAAAAACCAAAAATTTTGGTCGAATTGTGAGATTCCTAATGGCGGATGGCCCTATGACATTGCTTAGCGAGACATTCAGGAATCGTAGGGATTGTTTGGTTAATTCTTTGATTAGAAATACATTGACAGTCTTACCGTGAGCGATTCTCACCTATTCAAAGAAAAAACTTTTTGAAAAATATGCACTACAACTGCATCAAGTTTTTGGTCATTAAAGCAAGAGGTTTTTTTTAAACAAATAAGTCGTGTGTTTTTATGACAAAGTCGCCCTGACGGCAATAAAATACACACAAAAAATGTAAACAGAACATAAAAAGCAGTCTATATAGTTCTTTCTTCTATCTCGCCCCTTGCACATGTTTCGAAATCATGTTTGTAGTTTTTCATATTAGGTGTTACCGTAGTCAAACAGTATAAACGAAATGAACGAGCGTACTTAAACATCCAACGGCGTTCGTTTATTGCATTTAACATTTAAGAATGTAAACAAAATGCCATTAAAATGCCGTGTCAAAACATAATTTAGAGCTCAAAGTTTGGAACGTTAAACCTCAGGAAATAATGGTTGTCAAACAAGTTTGATTCATTCTCAAAACGATACAAGTGTGCAGGAAAGAGAAGCAACTAAGTGATGCTATAGTTAAACACTTAATTCCCTATACCGAAGCCCATCAGCCTGCACATGCATTAACTGTTATTGGTCATTGTCGTAAATTCATGTAAACCAACTGTAAAGCTGCAGCGTAATTTTTATTTGCGAAGCCGTTATTTGAAAGCCATTGACATGCAGGCACCCCAAATAGATATCGAGCAAATCTTGTTGCTTCAAAGGGTTCGAGGCATTATCAAAGGAACTGCTTAAGAGATGTGATAGAAATCCAGTCTTACCGAATCATCCGTGATCTCCACAACATCGGAGCTTTCAAATTCAGACAAGTAAATTGCCTTTTTGAACATCGGCCGTCGAGTGCCCCGGAGCTTGCGTTTCAATGTTGTCATCATCATGATATCAAAGTTTATGTTGATTTCAAACGACGTCTTCCAAACTAATTACAAATCATCCGTGTAAGCACTCGCGACGCGACCCGCCGGCGTTAAACTTTCCAAGGCCATTTTGGTCCCATTTTTATGAAGATAATCGAATGAAAAATTGAATCAAAAGTGCGAATTCTTTGCAGGAGATTTCAACATCATAGACGATTTCGAATGAAACGCGTGTGTTAACGGCGTCTACACGGAGTTAACTTTAGAAATCAAATTAGAAGGAACACAAACGTTCACACGTGAAAACAATCCGAAACGTTTTGTATTTTCAATAATTAGAAAAAGTTCTTAATTGATCGCTAGAAGACTAGATTATTACATTGAAAAGGATTGAAAATGCGAAAACGGTGGCTAAGCCTACCTTGATAACTTTTCGCTAAAACCAGCGCACCGTCGATGCTATCGCGTGAAATCTGAGCTTATCGAATGACATGAAACGACGTTCCTCATTTCGCGATAACAGTCTCTAAAACACCGGTTCATTAACTGAAAAAATACAACGATATAAAACTGTCCCGTGCGAAACATAAAAAAAAAATCGTTTCGAGAACTTTCAACGCTGCCAGACGATCAATTGCAAAAGTCCCCAGGCGAACAAGTAGAAGTACTTACATGTGATAACACTTCTTTCTAATCTTTATCGAATCACACTAATTAATCGCCTTAATTTAATCCTTAGCTTTTGAGGTTTGGGTAAAAACGTTACAAAATATGTTGAGCCGATTAAACGACCGTATTCCAAGTCGAAAAGCGACTGTATCTGGGACGGAAATGGAATTGAACCGCGGCCAAAAAAAAAAAGAAAAAAAAAGGAAAGCCTGCTCTGCTCAATGCATCCCAAATGTTGAAATGCAATAAATAAATGTGCGAACGTCGGTTTTAAAACTTGTAAAATGCGCAAGAAACTAGTTCAAAAAGGAAGCCCCTTGTTACTGAACATCCTTTTAACGTGTCGTTAATTCCATTACAATCGAATAATGAAATTAAAACTTAAGTCAAAATCCTGTTTCAATTTCGAAGCTTCACAAATGCAATATTGGATCGAATCCAACATTTGAATTTTTTGTATAAAATAATTCCATGTTTGCATTTTTAAATAAAACTATTCAATAAAAATAGAATATAGCAAAAGATATTCAGAAGAGAAAAAAACGCACCGTAGCCTTTGTTTGTTTCTTACGTGATTTTCCAAATTCGCCTATGATGCTAAACAGAATTAAGTTTCCAGTCCTTGAAAATAAATAATTAGATATTAAAATAGTACAGGGTGTCCATGCAGTAATTTTTTGGGAAAAATTTAAGGATTTCAAGGATCATTCTTTACATTATCGTCAAATTTTTGGATTCCAAATCTTTTTCAATTATTTCTTAAAAATAAGGCAAACAATTAAGTGCAAACAACAAACCCCAGGAAACTTGACCCAATTTTTGAACAGGAAATATGAAATAATCAGGTTAGTTCAGAAAACAACATTGTCAGGAAAAGTTTGTATCAGTTTGTTAAATTACAGGATTTGTGACATCATTATACAGTTTGTATAATGCGTGCTTATTTTGCCTTTCCATGCACTATCTAATGGAAAGACAAAAAAATTAATACGACGAAAGGAAATCTCAATTTTAACGCCACTTAAAGCATATCCTTCAATGAAACGCTTAGACGAACTGAAAATATTGATTTTTATGATTATTCAGGATAATTCGAAAAAAGATCTTAACGAATTTACAATGGTACGGTAACGAATCATCCAGTGAGCCAACAATCTAGGAGCTACAACACTATTGATTAGCATCAAATAATTAACACCTGATAAAACTAATATATTTACTAAACTTGTCAATCGAACTAAAAGAAAGCGAATATACAACAATCTTTTTGGATTCCCCTGCATAAATTTATGTCGATGATCTTCGAATCCGACAGTGCTTTCGACGAATTTTATATAAGGATTACATTTCCTCGAAATTCCTATTTATAGCCTATGTTTATTTGCAGAAAATAGAGAGAACTTTGAAGTAATATAAAACGAATAAATTATGTATACAGCACTTTAAAAGCGACACGTCACAGGCTTGCAGCAGGACTGAAATACCTTTTTCACTACAAAAATGTGTGTGAACCATGTCTTGTACTTAAGGGCATGAAAAGTGAAAAAATAGCTGTATTTATGAAAACTGAAAGCACAAATTTGAGGAAACTAGAACGTGGCTATTCGTTATATTTTTTATGGATAACAACGATTTGTAAACTGGGGATTTCATATCCTCATAGAAATTAAAGTTAAATAAAAATTGAAGCAAAAATTAATCCGATTATTTCATTAAAAAAGATCTTGTAATTCAGCCTGTTGGGCATAGGGAAATACAGACACAAACTGGGGAAATGTTACATTTAAGTTATTTTGTACGATTTTAAAGAATTAATCATTAGATGTAGGTTAAAATTCCAATTAAAATGCTGTAGTTCGTCGCAAAAATTAGTGTAATGGTTGCATTTGCGACAATTAATTATCGATCGCCAAGTTTCAAATGACCTTTTTTTCCTCAAATGTAGGCAATCATGCCAAACACGAATGCATGGCGGGAAATCTCGATGAAAATTAATTGGTACTACATTTCATATGTATTCAAATGTAGTAATCCTAATTCCATTTCCTTTGCTATGAATACTCGTTGATAATTCCTTCTATCTGATAAAAGCTATTCAGATTTTCAGCAAGAAACGTATTCAATTCTTGCTTCTAGTCTCCCAGATTTATGTATAGTGCAGAAAAAACTCATTAATCTGCCATATATTTGAAAATTCACTGACAAAGTTCGCCTTTTTGTGTTATCTATCATTCAAAGATGCATTGTGAACCAACTTAACGGTTTTCACCCACTTCATCTATGAACCAAATCCTGTCCGCATCCGGGTATTTCATTTCAGCGGAAAGTTCGCTACCCACGGCATTTGTTTTTGAGCAATCCTCCCCGACGCTGGCATCCATAAACAATGCATAGGACTTGCGGTTTGATGGCGGAGAAATTTTCAACTCGATATTCGCATGCCTACCTTTAACATTTTCCACGCTTTTCAAAACGTCCGCTGGAGGAGTCCGCCTCGCATACTGTGGACTAGAATGCCGCTTTTTCAACTCTCCCTGATTTTTTGACGTCTTGCTCCAATATTCGATCTGTGCTCTCACTCTGATTTTTCCTCCGTTTTTCTGTTTAGAATCAACAGGTCGATTATGGTTCTGATAGTGTTGATGTTGATGACTAGAGATGTTAATATTAATTGACGGTTGTTGGTTGCCAATATTTCCAATAGTAGAATATTTTTCCTTTCCTTGATGACAAGAAATATCCTGGAAAAAAATAGTTTTTTTTTTTTAAATAAAAATTTAATTACAGCATTCCTTCCATATATCTCTTTCTGTTTCGTTATTTACCATGTTTTCTTTGCTGTCATATCGGCTGAACATTGATGAGGAAGAATAGATCCCAACTATTAAGGTTATTGGAAAATAAATAATAAACATATCGCTGCCAGGAAAAGATGGAGAAGTTTCAAAACAGCTATATGATAAATATGGCAAGTATGGATTGCTAAACAAACATTTGTAGGAAAATAAAAGCAGACGAAAACGTCAGAAGCAGCTCTAAACTTTCTTTCTATATTTTTGAAATCTTCAGTCTTGCAAACTTGCAGGAAATTTGAGAAAATGCAGTCCAAATAGAAAAGTGTCACTGGTGATTTTTATTTTATTTGCTACAAATGCTTGCTTTTGAATTGTTTTATCTATTATTAAAGTTTAAGTTCCTTAGCAATTTTCTTTCAAAAATTTTAAAATTACACATTGAGGCATTGCAAACGGTAGTAAAACCACACCTTTTCTCAGAATGGATGATAATTTACCACCAGATTTTGCTTCAAAATGTTTGTTCTTGCCCAACTTTTCAGTCATGAGTCGATACCAGCCATGGACATGCTGAAAAACAATATTTCGAGATCAAAATTAAACTGAAAAAACAAATAAGTATTAGTCCAATTCCAGAAGTCATAAGCACCTTACATGTTTTGTGACGTGTGCAATCCCAAATGACATACAACCCAAAAATTCGCTATTTCTGCAAAAAAAAAAAAAAAATAGAACATTTTGATGTAGAGTAAGTACATTTCATAAAATTTAATTTAAAAAAATCACTTCGCTTACCTTCTGTGCATATCTCGATGCCAAACGGAAATAAATACACGCTTGTTTTCGTTGTTGTTCGTTAATTCGCTGGGAAGAAGATTGAAGATTATGAGTCAAAGTTAATTAATTATAAAGAAAAAAGTTGAAACGACAAAATTAAGCCTCATTCACTCACAAGGAAAATTTCTGATCGAACAACGGACACGTTTCATTCTTGACTAACAGGGTGCGGAAGTTGGGCTTCCTTGCTGGCTTCGGAAACATTTCAATCTTCAAAAATTTTTTTTAAAAAATTGTTTTATCGGTGTAATTTGGTTTCCCGAAAAACAAATTTAAGTGAGAACAAAAAAAAATCCTACACTTACTCTGACATATGAATTGCACACCTTGCTCTTTTTTGATTCCAATTTTTTCGCTTTTTCAACTGAAAACAATAGTATCAATGACCAAAAAGTTGGGCAGGAACAAAAAAAGTAAACTATGGCATGTAGTATTTCAATCAATCTAATAAATGTTAACAATAATAAAGTAATACCATGAATGGTCAGTAGGCCACTGTTAATGTACATTGCCAACTTCAGTTGTCCTGAAAAGTAAGAAGAAGAAAAAAAACCAATTACGGTCGCCGGTTGGCATCAAGCAAGAAAGCTTAGCTATGAAATTGAGCTTACCTTTACCAATAAGCACTTCTCTGGCTCTGTACTTAGCGTGTGAGTTTCCCAAGTGCTCGTATTGCCCGGACGGACCGCCGACCGTCCCGTTGGACTGTAGATGTCTGTTGACGCTGCACGAGCAGTAGCACCGGTCCGTGGTGCTGAGCACCGTGGTGGTCATGTCGCAATCGAAACTTCCGAAATCTCCAGCAGCCGATGTTCGGTCCCAAAGTGACTGCTCCTCAGACGGATCGCTTTCGAGCGCGTCCGCATCGCTGCTACCCGACTGGTCCATCACGTACTTGCGATTCTGGGAGTCAAACTGAAATCCTGAATCATCTGAATCAATGTCGCAAGAGCTTTCCGATGACCACCAAGGCACCGCACTCCGGAGGCCATCTTCCATGGCAGACAACTGCAAAGGTTTTTCGGAAGTTTCCAGTTCATTGTTCGACCAGCAGCGCACCATTCTGGGCTGATTTTCGGTCCGATCTGGGCACTTCCTTGGCGTCTCGGTCTTGTTCAACCGCATTTTCTCCAGCAAATTATGCAGAGATTCTTTAATCGTGGCGAAACTATTAGCAGTCTGTGCGATGGCTGCCTCCAGATCCTCCCCGACTGTGATTTCAGTTTCCGTTGTGTGCAGAACTGGGATTCGGTCATCTTGCTGGAGCATGCACTGATCGAGATCAGTTTCCAAATAAACGGAACTTCGCGTCGAAGCCATCTTTATTGGTTGGTAAAATCTTCAGGATTGTGGTCTCCTTGTCTTAAAAAAAGGAAAAACTATCAATGATTAAAACTATTGCGGGTGTCTTGTTTTGCATTGTTGAGTTAATTTTATATTCCTGAGAAGTATAGAAAAATAATTACTATATCTAGGTTACTCGTGGGAAAAAAAATTGAAACCCATCAACTTTTAATAGATGTAAAATGATTTGCATTAACTGAAAACTGCAAAAAATTACTTGAAAGATTTGATTAAAAGCACTTTTTGAAAGCTTATCATTAAATTTTGTAATAAATTTTAAAATAAATAAAATCAAATGCATGTACAATGAATTATTCTACTTGGAAAAAACACATTTTGTAAATTTATTCTTTCTTTTTTTTAAAATTTTTTTCATTTTGTTCGTGTTTCAACAATCGCTATAAATTCATCCTTGGTCAACTTAGGGAAATACATTTTTTTTTTAAATTAACGAAAATCTTGGGGAAAAAAAATAATGCCAATATTCCTTCGTGAGGCACTTCATATGTATTATGTAAATTTAAGTTTTAACCGTCTACTCATTGAAACGAAATAAGTTCCCCGTTTTATCCCATATATTTTCTTCTTTACAAGATTCAAACGTGTAAACGTAATTCAGTCCGTGCCCAAATTATGCAAATAAGCATACAATGAGGAGAGTTACCCCATTGGAACGCCCTCATCGAGGATCTATTCAATGAATTTTGACTCGTATGGTGAGTGCATAAAAATTCAATGAAGACACAACTTTTGAAGGGGCTTTAGTAAAAATCAACAATCCAACGGTTTCAACGTTGCAACTCAATATTTGGGAGACTACTTTGGTTCGTTTTCCGTGCAGGATTGGCAGCTGCAATTTTGGCCAGACCTGACGTCACAACACAATGGCCCAGACGGCATTGTGGCAACAGCAGATGGTTGTTTCCACCTTTTCAATTGTGTGCGATTGATCGCATTTCGTTATTAATATGCTTAGGCTGTAATCGCAGGCATCCAAACCAGATACCTTAGTAAGCATTATAGAACATTTCTATAAAAAACAGGATTTACAATATTTCAGCAAAAAAATATATATATATATATACAGTATGTAAAATTTATATTCACCCCACCACCTTGATCATGCTATGGATGCTTATAACATGTTTCATAATCAATATAATTAAAAGAAAATGCATATGCAACTACTTCAGTCACATTACTAAACAATACTGTAAAGAAATAATGAATTTGGTGTTAATAAGA